>JAACYQ010017778.1:0-19563 GCA_011075105.1 Heteronetta atricapilla
TATTATTATTATTATTATTATTATTTTCTATCTTAATAAACTGTCTTTATCTCAACCCACAGGCTTCACTTTCCCGTTTCTCTCCCCCATCCCAGAGAGGGAGGGGGGAGGGTGAGCGAACGGCTGTGTGGTGTTTAGCTGCCAGCAGGGTTAAACCACTACAGACTTACAGAATCAACATCCTTCACCTTGTTCCCTGTCTCACTTTATCTAATTTAACATAGTAAAACATTTCAAATTTTGTTCTCTTATTCTATCAGGGAGAGAACCATATGTCTTTCTGACTCATTATCACACTAAATGGCAGTGGACCCTTGGTGCTAGTGCAAGACTTGGGGTGGGGCAGAAACAGTGCCATGAACAGTGACAGTAACATTAAGATTAAACAAGGCTCTACTGTTCCATGTGTCAGTGTTAGCTGCCCCTATAGGAGAATATATTTTGAGTATGGCTGTACTCAGAGGGTGGCAAGTGGACACCCAGTATGGCCTTTTTGCTTTTGGCCACCCACATTACATTTGTGTTGTGTATGTGTGAGAAGTCACATTATATGGACACACAAATTGGGAGCCTATGCAGCTACCTGTACCAACACAGGTCATTTCTGTCAAGCAGTGTCAGATTGCAGGAGGAGAGAAAGAGATTACAGACACTATAGATGCATTACAGGTGGCTGGGATTGTCCACCTGACTAAGCACTTTGAACATCCCAATGTGTCCAGTGCAGAAAGACATCTCTTGGCAAATGATTGAGGATTACAGGGAACCAAACAAGGTCACTCCTAATTTAACAGCTGTCATGCCAGTAATCTTGTTGGAACAGGTGGTGAAAGACACGTTTCCGTGCCATGGAGTTACTGATCTGGCCAATGGATATGGTCATGGCTTACTTCCTTGTGTGGCTGGACCATATATGTAGTGCAAATTGGTCTGTTGCTTGTCTTAGATTTGGTTTGACTACTGTGTATAGTTTCACGTCTTCCGTCTGTGTGCAGCAGGAAACATCAAGGTCTTTTTCCTGACCTCAGACTGACAATGGAGGGATCATGGGGAGGAGTGTCAGGTGTGAAAAGATATTGTAACAGTAAACTAGTATATAACGTTCCCTCCTTTATCAGACATAATCAGAGTTTCTGGACAAAGAACTCCCTGGTGTCTGCAAGACAAGCAGATAATGGATGTAGACACAACTAACAGCCACAAAGATAAGAAGTAGCAGCTGCAAGCAAGTGGATTGTACTTAATGAACTGGTGGTATGTGCATTTATATATGTGTTGTGATTTATCCCAGTCAGAAGCTAAACATCACACAGCCATTCACTCACCCTCCCCCCTCCCTCTCTGGAATGGGAGAGAGAAACGGGAAAGTGAAGCCTGTGAGCTGAGATAAAGACACTTTATTAAGACAGGAAAATAATAATAATAATAATAGTACTACTACTAATAATGTGTACAAAACAAGTGATGCACAATGCAATTGCTCACCACCCCCTGACCAATGCCCAGCCTATCCCTGAGCAGCCGTCCCCCCCACCTCAGCCAGCCCCCCCATATTACTTTTTCAGCATGACGTCAGATGGTATGGAATACCCCTTTGGCCAGTTTGGGTCAGCTGTCCTGGGTCTGTCCCCTCCCAGCTCTTGCTGCACCCCTAGCCTGCCCGCTGGCAGGACAGAGTGAGGAGCTGAAAAGTCCTTGGCATGGTGTAAGCACTGCTCTGCAACAATTAAAACATCAGCACTCTTCTCATCCTAATCCAAAACACAGCACCCTACCAGCTACTAGGAGGAAAATTAACTCTACCCTAACTGATACCAGGACATATATGTTAATTTAAATACTATATAAGGTGTAGTAAACTAGGTTGATTCTATTTCTAGGTAGTTGTCTGTATGTGCCAGGGGTTTGTTCCCATCTGTAGTTGTGTTGATGTGTTGGGGCCATGTTGCTGAATGGCTATGCCTTTGAATAAACACCAGTATTCCTTACAATGCTGGCCTTGTTCCTAGGGGATTTTGATCTGTGGTAACAAAAACCTTACTAAATTTCCTCTCTAAAGCACAGTAGTTATAGAACTGTCTACAGTATATGTTTGAATGCTGTGACATACTTTATTTTTCTGTAACTAAGTGTGGAATATGTAGGTTATGCTACTTGATGTGCTTGCTCTGGAAACTTTTGGCTGTTTTGGAGTAAATCTTTATCCTTAATTTTGAGAAACAAAGTTGTGTTTTTGCAGTGGAAAAATCCACTAACCTTGCGTATTCAAAAGTGATTGTGCAGGCATGACAGTGGCATAGCAGTGGGGAGTATGTTAAACAGATAATGGGAAGGTCCCACTGTCCCAAAATAAGGAGGATAGCTAAGAAAAACAGGACGAGCAGTGCAAAACAAGTAAAAACAAAAAAAATCAAGGGCCCTCTAGTCACTAGAAGAAGGAAAAAAAAGGAAAAGGAGAAATTAACAGCTGGTCAAATAAAATTGTACATATATGGTATAGTGTGATAAATGACTGAGTCCCAAATAGGATTAAAATTAAAGTTTGTAATTTATTAAGCGAATAGAGGCAAGCAAACAGCACTGGGTGCACCGGGAATCTCTGCTCCACCAAGACGCACACCTATTACATCAGGTGGCTGATTTTTATGCTCCTAAACTAATACATATTCATCACTATTCCTAGAAAAGGCAGGGTTATTATAATTAGTTCCTGGAATCTGAACCCTCTCCGGGCGCATGCGTATCAGTTTCTGGTGGTCTTTCTGGGGGTCTCTTGTGCTGAAGGCTCGTAGTCTTCCTCCCAGGCTTTGTCCTTCGGTCGTCCTTCAACTCCCCCTTTCTCCTTATTTGGTGGATCTCTTTGCTGGATATCAGAGTCTTGGGCAGCGTCCCATGCAAAAATCAGCAGTTTCCTAAAAAAAACTCCTTGGTCCTCTTATCTCCCAGACTCGAGTCTCAGTGTTCGCCCTTCAAACCCTCTATTTACACAAATTGCTGGACCATTCCTTTGCATGATACAAAAACTATGTGCACTAATCACTCTGTTTTTCTTAACTAGAAGGTTATATTTCATCATGCGGCCCTAGCATTGTTCCATACTGACACAAATCAAATGAACACATTTCACACTCCCCCATTTCCTTTTTTCATGGTATTGATTCGTGTTTTTTTGTTTTTCAGTCGAGTCAATACTTGCCGAATTGGTACCAATCTTGGATCTTCTTTTGTTTTTATTATCATCAGGGAATGGGTTTTCCCTTTCCCTGGTTCTGGGTCAACAGGTACCACAGATATTTGCTTGTATAACCGACTGTATTAATCTGGTAAAACAGGGTATTAAACATGGAATTATTAACAACCCTCCACATATTGCCAATACAACTATCCTGATTATAGTAAGACAACCACCTCCCTCCATAATTCTCTTAAATTGATTTAATTCCAAGTTTCAACTGTGACACGGGCAATTTTCTTCATTTCTTTTTACAAGTTCATTCACAGCTTTTCCTTCATCATCAATCTCTAAACAGCAATTACTAAGGTTAAATTTTCCACAGACTTCTCCTTCTTGTGCTAGCAAATAATCTAAAGCTAAGCAACTTTGATACAAAGCAGTTCTCATATTGGTATTTTTTGCAATTAATCCGAGTGCATCTCTGGTTTTATTCACAGCTATTTCTACTACAGCTTGCAACCTAATTATTCTATTAAGCATATATATATTGGGGTCCTATAGCCCCAGGATCCATACTCCAACAAGCACAACCCCAGTATGAGGGTCCACAGTAATGATACCACCTGTCCCACGGATAATCTCTTATCCAGTCAGTGTAACACCTAGAAGCCACTGTTCCACCCTTGTGGTGGTTTGACCGTGTTAGGCAACTGAGCACCACAACCGCTCTCTCACTCCCCCTCCTCAGATGAGGAGGCAAGAAGTAAAGGAAAGATCAACTCATGGGTTGAGATAAGGATAATTTTAATAAAGAGAAAAATGTATTATTAAGGAAATATTATTATTAATTAAACAATTCAACTAAAGGGAAAAAAGGGAAAGGGGAAGAGGAAGGGGGAAAGGTAATAACAAAACAAAACAAGTAAAGGTTATATGGAAGTGCAGAGGGGAAAAAAATTCTCTCTACTTCCCACAATTAAGCGATGCTTGACCACGTCCTTGAAGCAGGGCCTCAACGCACGTAGCCGGTGTTCGGGAGGAGGACAGACGTTTTTGCAACGAGAGCCCACCCCTCCCCTCTTCTTCCTTTTTCCACCTTTTATTGCTGAGTGTGACATCATATGGTATGGAATATCCCTTTGGTTGGTTTGGGTCAGCTGCCCTGGTGATGTTTCTCACTTTTTTGCCCACCCCCTAGGAGGGTTAGAGAAAGTCCTGATGCTGTGCCAGCACTTCTCAGCAGCAGACACAACACCAGTGTGATACCACTGCTGTTTTAGCTACAAGTGCAGAGCGCAGCACTGTATGGGCTGCTGCATGGAAAGTTAACATCCCAGCCAGATCCAGTACAACCTCCACCCCTTATTCCATAACATTTGTGTCACTCTCAGGTCCCCCATACTTTGGCATATTCTCATCACCATCGTTCCTTTTCTTTAACAAATTGATAAGTAGATACATCTTTACATTCTATAGGTCTCTCTCGGAAAACATCCATAAGAACTGTTGACGATTTAGTCTTCATCTGCCAAAGTGGTCACTCAGGGCAGGCGGAGTTGGATGTCTGGATGCCAGCACCAGCTCAGCTCAAGTCCTTGTTGCACTTGCCCAGTTCCTTTCAATGTTGACCTGTCATTGATCTTGCAGCGTCTTCCTACAACATATAACTTAGATTATAGATTAGTTTTCTCCCAGAGTTAGATCTCCTTGAGGCACACACCCGATATCCCCATCCTTCTGCGTTACCCACCAGGTATACCCTGGTCCTTGGGTGAAGACAGTCCCACGAGTGGGTTTGCCTTTTCCCAAGGCAGGAGTAACCCACACCGCCTTCCCCATCCACTTTCCTACATGCACTACAGGGACTTTAGCTCCCTTCACCGCATGTAGGGGTTTTGTTTCAGCAGGACCAGCACGGCTATCACACCCCCTGTTATTTACTAGCCAAGTGGCTTCTGGTAAATTTATGTCCCATTGTTTCCATGTCCCAGCACCCAATGCTCTTAACAGTCCATTGTACCTTTTAACCTTCCCAGAGGCTTGTGGGTGATAAGGGATGTGATACACCCACTCAATACCATGCCTCTTGGCCCAGAAGGTGACCAAATTGTTTCGGAAATGACTCCCCTTGTCAGACTAAGTTCTCTCTGGTGTACCATGACACCACAACACTTGCCTTTCTAGGCCCAAGATAGTGTTTCGGGCCGTGGCATGGTTTACAGGGTATGAGGGTATGTTTCCAGCCACCCAGTTGTTGCTTCTACCATGGTGAGTATGTACCGTTTGCCTTGGCGCGTTTGTGGAAGTGGTCCAATATAGTCAATTTGCCAGGCCTCACCATATCGAAACCCTAGCCACCTCCCCCTGTTCCAGGGAGATTTTACCTTCATGGCTCCCTTGATTGCAGCACAGATCTCACACTCATGGGTAACCTGTGCGATGGCCTCAATGGTCAGGTCCACCCCTCGATCACGAGCCCATCTGTATGTGGCATCCCTCCCCAGATGTCCAGATGTTTCATGGGCCCATCGAGCTACAAACAGCTCACCCTTACATCCCCAGTCCAGGTCCACCTGAGCCACTTCAATTTTTGAAGCTCGATCCGCCTCTTTGTTGTTCTGATGTTCTTCAGTAGCGCGGCTCTTGGGCATGTGGGCATCCACATGATGTACTTTTACGTCCAGGTTTTCTACTCGGGCAGCAATATCTTGCTGCAGGGTAGCAGCCCAGATAGATTTACCTCTGCGCTGCCAGTTGCTCTGTTTCCACTGCTGCAGCCACCCCCACAGAGCATTTGCCACCATCCATGAGTCAGTGTAGAGATACAGTATTGGCCATTTTTCTCTTTCGGCAATCTCTAGGGCTAGTTGTATGGCTTTTACTTCTGCATACTGACTCGACTCGCCTTCCCCTTCCATGGCCTCCACAACTCATCATGTGGGACTCCACACAGAAGCTTTCCATTTCCAATGGCTCCCTACCACATGGCAGGATCCGTCAGTGAACAACGCATACTGCTTTCTGTCTTCTGGTAGCTCATTATATGGTGGTGCCTCTTCAGCACGGGCTCTCTCTTCTGTTGACACTCCGAAATCTCTGCCTTCCGGCCAGTCCATCTTCCAGGGTTCCTGGGTGATTAGGTTTTCCCATTCGAGCCCGCTGTGTAATTAACGCTATCCACTTACTCCACGTAGTGTCAGTCACATGGTGTGTAGTGGGAATTTTCCCTTTGAACATCCAATGTAACACAGGTAGCCGTGGTGCCAAGAGGAGCTGTGCTTCTGTACCCACAACTTCTGAAGTAGCTCGAACACCCTCATATGCTGTTAGTATCTCTTTTTCAGTTGGGGTGTAATTGGCTTCTGATCCTCGATAACCCCGGCTCCAGAAACCCAGAGGTCGACCTTGAGTTTCTTCTGAAGTTTTCTGCCGGGGGCTCCAGGTGAGGCCATGCTCCCCAGCTGCAGTGTAAAGTATGTTTTGCACAGCTGGTCCTGTATCGACAGGCCCAAGGGCTACTGCACGAGCTATTTCTTGTTTGAGTTGTTCAAAGGCCTGTTGTTGCTCGGGGCCCCACTCGAAATAGTTTCTCTTTCAAGTCACTCGATATAGAGGACTCACAAGCTGACTATAGCCTGGAACATGCATTCTCCAGAATCCCACAAGGCCTAGGAAAGCTTGTGTTTCCTTTTTGCTAGTTGGCGGAGACATAACTGTTATTTTGTTGATCACATCCATCGGAATATGGCGACGTCCATCCTGCCATTTTACCCCCAGGAACTGGATTTCCTGTGCAGGTCCCTTGACCTTACTCTGTTTAATGGCAAAATCAGCTTTCAGGAGAATTTGGATTACTTTTTTCCCTTTCTCAAAAACTTCCTCTGCTGTGTTGCCCCACACAAGGATGTCATCAATGTATTGCAGGTGTTCAGGAACTCCCCCTTGTTCCAGTGCAGAGTGGATCAGTCCATGGCAAATGGTAGGGCTGTGTTTCCACCCCTGGGGCAGCCAATTCCAGGTGTATTGGATGCCCCTCCAAGTGAAAGCAAACTGCAGCCTGCATGCTGCTGCCAAAGGGATGGAGAAAAATGCATTAGCAATATCAATTGTGGCATACCACTTGGCTGCCTTTGACTCTAGTTCGTACTGGAGTTCTAGCATGTCCGGCACCGCAGCACTCAGTAGTGGTGTGACTTCGCTCAGGCCGCGATAGTCCACTGTTAGTCTCCACTCGCCATTAGACTTTCACACTGGCCATATAGGACTATTAAAGGGTGAGCGAGTCTTGCTGATCACTCCTTGACTCTCCAGCCGATGAACTAACTCATGGATGGGAATCAGGCAGTCTCAGTTGCGATACTGCCGTCGGTGCACCGTTGTGGTAGCGATTGGTACCTGCTGTTCTTCAACCTTAAGCAATCCTACAACGGAGGGGTCTTCTGAAAGGCCAGGTAGGGTAGACAGCTGCCTAATCTTGTCTGTGCTCACAGCAGCTATGCCAAAAGCCCAGCGGAACCCTTTGGGGTCCTTGAAATATCCTCTTCTAAGATAGTCTATGCCAAGGATGCACGGAGCCTCTGGGCCAGTCACAATAGGATGCTTTTGCCACTCATTCCCAGTTAGACTCACTTCAGCTACCAATATAGTTAGCTGTTGGGATCCCCCTGTCACTCCAGATACAGATGGGTTCTGTCCCTTGGTAGTCTGATGGCATTAAAGTACATTGTGCACCAGTGTCCACTAGAGCTTTGTATTCCTGTGGTTCCAATGTGCCAGACAGTCCAATAAATCCGGTTATCTCTCTCCTCTACCTGGCCAGAGGCAGGGCCCCTCTAGTCCTGGTTGGAGCGTCTGCCACTTAATTCTTGCAAATGAGAAGCAGAGGTCCCTTCATCAGGGTCAAGAATAACATCAGCTCTTCTACTGCCTCTGGAGAACTGCCCAACAGAAACTGGAGCAGCGTTTTTCTTAGGAGCCCCTCTTCTTGCTGCTGTATTTCCTTTCAGTTCACGTACCCGAGCAGCTAGGGTTGAAGTAGGTACACCATCCCATTTCCTCATATCTTCCCCACGGTCACGCAGATAAAACCATAAGGTGCCACGTGGTGTGTGTCTTGGGTAATCTCTCTTGAGTGGGAAAATACTGATTCCTGGTGGCTGAAATATCACTCCGTCTGGATAATGGGGAATATGCTCATTCTATGAGGTGGTCAAGTCTTTCAGACAGTTTCTCCACAGCTGAGAAACAGGCCCGTAGTGGAGCAGAGAGATTGTCTTCATATTTTTTTAAGCTGGCAGGACAGATTATACACTGTTGGTCCCATCCCTTCATCCCAATTAAATATTGCCAGTGTGTGGAGCTATGTTTAAATGAGAAGGGGCATGATTTAATTACAGTGCGCAACTCAGGCCTTGAAGGACTGTGAAGATAATGTAGGCCCAGGGCTGATAATCATGAGTGATGTTATAGCTAAAATATGCGGAACTATGTTCAGGAGGAGAGACAACACCGTTGTACCAATTATATTAGTGCTAGAGATGTGTGCATAGAAGCTAGACCAATTACAAGTTGTTGTCTGCACATGCTGTAATGGTAGCATATATATACCTTGCTAGAACATTCATTAAAGGAGAACGATTATACTCACATCGAGGTTGCGTCGTTACTCCGGGTCACTCCCATTCCGACATCTGGTAGCAGAGGATGGTTACTCGCCAGATAGTCCAGCTCGACTGAGTTCTCCGAGACTGCGGTAAGCAGCAAGAGGAGGGGAATGGGAAACAAAATGGCTGGGAGGAGTGCTGCCTATGGGCAAAGTCAGGGCAGACACGGACCTCCCCTCCCAGTGGAAAGCGCAGCTATGGAGGTGGAAGCTGCAGCAACGTTGCTCGCTGGAATACTCTCTAAGAGAGGTATCGAGACAATGGGAAAGCAATTGATCAGATTGATCAAGTTAGGACAGCGATGGGGACATTTTAGAGAGATGACCCTGCTGTTCTCTGTTACGGAATGGCAAGAATTTGGGAATACCATATGGGAAAAGACTATAACGGGAGATTCAAAAGATGAAAAGGAAGTGAAGACTGTCCGTGAGTTGTGGTGTACAGTAATAGAGATGTTAAAAACCATGAAAGCAGAAAAGGAAGTAGCCTGTGCTGCTGCTCAAATGTTAATCCCGGGGATGGTCCCTAAAAAGTCTGGGGATTCGGAAAGAAAACCCAGGACTCTTGCGTGTATTTTTGGGCTCTCTGCGGTTAAAGGAATGACCGGGGTTCTATGCTCGACGGTCTCTGAACTCCTATCTCGCATTGACGGTGATGGGCTGGGTAATGGGCCCCCCCCGCACTATGTAGTAGTCCCGCCGGACCCACCATCGACCGCAATGAAAGCGGAAGTTGACGGGGCCAGGCCAAAGCAGAGATCTGAGCCGCTTGCGGAAGTAACACCCCAGGACACCCGGGGGGATGTCCTGCACCGCCCGCAGGCGAGGGAGGGGAGGCGCGCCAACCCCCGCCCTCGGCTCCGCCTCTTCACCCGCCCTTGCCGCTCTCTGCTGACTCCTCTGCTCCGGCAACTCCACCTCGCTGCGACTGTGTAGAACCACCCCTAGAAAATTCGGAAAACTTGTTAGAAATTGTCCAGCAGCGCCTTGCGGATCTGGACCTGCGGTTAAAAGACAAGGTATCAGTAGCGGATCGTTCCCCGTTGAGCGGAGAGGAGCCCACCCCATCATTTCCCCCTGCTGCCCCACCGGCACCAGTTAGACCCATGCGATGGAGTATCCTGGAAGGACAATGGAGTGCAGCCGCTGGCATTGCTTGTCCTGTGATACACGAGAACGGTGTGGCAAAGTGGGAGCCGCATGACTGGAAAATTTTGCAACAAGCGCGAACCACCATTGCAAATTATGGAGTAAAATCTGAAGCTACTAAACAAATTGTTAATTGGATTTTTTCTGCCGATTTGATGTGTCCCTATGACTGTCGAAACTTCATGAGACTATTGCTTACACCAACCCAATTTTTGTTATGGGGTTCCTTGTGGGCGCAACGTGCTGCCCAAGATATTGGGAGACAGCAGATGGGTGACCCGTTGTATGGGGTCACTGCAGACATGCTCCTAGGGGAGGGACGCTTTGCCAGCTTAGACGTACAATTGACCTTCCCTGCTGTTCTGTTACAACGTTCTGCGCAACTTGCGCTGGAAGCTTTCCTTAGTTTGCCTGGTTCCTCGCTTCCCTCATTTGGGACGGTGATACAAGGAGACACCGAAAAATATTCAAACTTTATTGATAGACTGTGGGAAGCTGTGATGAATCACCCTGACTTAGGTGATGACAATAAGCAACAAACGTTTAAAATACTGGCTTTTGACAATGCCAACAAGGCCACAAAGCAGATCTTAGCTAGCCTGCCGAAAGGGGCTGGGGTAGAAGATATGTTAACGAGGGTGCAGAGAGCTGAAGCTCAAAGCCGCAGCAGTACAGTTGCTACAGCCGTACAAGGAGCTATTCGTGAAATCATTCAGCCCTTGGCAGCTGTTGTTCACTGTCAACGGTCTTGACCCACAGTGCAGCCTTTCCGAGGGAATTGCTTTCGGTGTGGAGAGCTTGGGCACACCAAGAGCAATTGCCATAGCGCTGTGTGGTGTGAGAACTGCCAGAGGAATACACATGCAATGAAAGCCTGTGCGGGAAACTGGAGGAGGAGCGCACAGAGAGGCCGCGTGCAGACACAAATCGCCTCTCGTGCACGGCACATCACCTCCCCAGGCGAGGGCCAGGCTTTCTGGAATGACATAAGCCAGAAACCAAGGGGAGCCTCGGAATTGACGTGGAGACCACAGTAGATGTCACCCTTACTGATACCAATGTTCAAAAAATTCCCAGCAATGCCATAGGGCCCTTGATACATCAGGATAGTAAGGTGGGAGGGCTTCTCGTAGGCCGCTCCTCCGCTGGGGTAAAAGGGTTAATTATACTCCCTGGAGTTATTGATGCCGACTATACCGGGTGTATATATATAATGGCTTACACCGTCTGTCCACCTCTGTTTATCCCAAAGGGCAGTCGAATAGCCCAAATAGTTGCCTTCGCCAACCCCACGGGGTACCTACACGAGCCACTGATATCTCATGGGGACCTGAGCTTTGGATCCACTGGGCCTGCAGTGTGTTTTACTACTCAAATGGACCAGAGGCCCACAATGAGTCTCGTTATCTCCCAAGGTAATCTATCAAAACAGATTGTTGCCATGTTAGACACTGGGGCTGATGTCACCATTATAAGTAAGTCCGTGTGGCCAGTGCGTTGGCCTGTAGAGTTGCCAACCTCATCGATTGCAGGGGTCAGAGGGCAATCCGCTCCCTATATGAGCAGCTATCCGGTTCTTGGTCAGATTGGAGCCGTCCTAACTACGAACCCTTTTTAGTAGTGGGCACTGGGGAGCAGTCGCCCAACCCATAGTTGATATGGACTACCAATGAATCTGTGTGGGTTGACCAGTGGCCCATGACAGCAGAGCGACTGCAGATAGCAAAACAATTGGTGGCCGAGCAGCTTGCGGCCGGACACATTAAACCTTCTGTCAGCCCATGGAATACTCCTATTTTTGTAATCCCAAAAAAGGGAGGGAAATGGCGCCTCCTGCATGACTTACGACGAGTAAATGACCAGATGCAATCTATGGGAGCACTGCAGCCTGGAATGCCTTCTCCGGCTATGTTGCCCCATGGATGGCACATACTTATTGTGGACTTGAAGGACTGTTTTTTTATGATCCCTTTGCATCCTCAAGATACACAGAGGTTTGCCTTCTCTGTACCAGCAATTAATAAAGCAGCACCTGCCGATCGCTATGAATGGGTAGTCTTGCCACAAAGCATGAAAAACTCACCTACTCTATGTCAATTATACGTACATTGGGCGTTGCAGCCTCTGAGGAAACAATGGCCTAACACGATAATTTACCATTATATGGACGATATTCTCTGTTGTCAGCGAGAGCCGTTTACGGCAGACTCTTTGACACAGTTAGCTGACACTCTATCAAAGAAAGGCCTTGTAATTGCCTCGGAAAAAGTACAATGCACAGCCCCGTGGAAATACCTTGGGTGGTCCATAGCAGATGCAAAGATTCGCCCGCAGAAGACGGAGTTAACAACCCAAATACGGACATTGACTGATGTGCAAACGTTGTTAGGAGACATACAATGGGTACGCAATTGTGTTGGTATTTCCAATATGGATATTGCGCCTCTAACTGTGCTTCTGCGAGGACAGCACCCAGCTGATGCAATTACTCTGTCCGCAGCACAACAGGCTGCATTGCAATGAATTATACGAAAGCTACGAGATGCGTGGACGAGTCGACGCATCTTGGAACTGCCTATATCCCTATTATTGTGCAATGCTGAGGACTCACCTTATGCGGTCATCTGCCAATGGCAAAACAAAAAGGGGGAATCTTCCTCCTCCCTTGTCTCTGACATTGGCAAATGTGATGGGGGTGGGAATGTATTTAAAATTTTAGAGTGGGTATTTCTAAGTGTACGACCAAAAACTAGTATCCAAGCACGGCCAGAAGCAGTGGGAGAGTTGATAAGGAAGGGTAGAGCAAGAATTGTAGAAATAAGCGGACAAGAACCAGATGATATTAGTATACCTGTTAACACAGTTGATCTAGAGTGGTGGCTGCAGAATGCTACCCCCATACAAGAAGCTTTGTGGAGTTATGGGGGTAAAGTGCACTCACAGCAGCCAAAGGGAAGGCTATGGCAGGTTCTGAAACGTAATCAATGGATGGAGAAAACCAAGGTTCAGAAGGACCCATTGGCCGATGGCCTTACAGTGTATACAGATGCAGGAAAGCGCTCGTGGCGGGCAGCCTGTGTCTGGCAAGAAAAGGGTCAGTGGTGTGAACATATTATAGAAGGACAAGTTCAAGACTCTCTGCAAACATTAGAACTGACCGCAGTGGTTTGGGCCTTAAATAACTGGCTGAATAATCCTTTGAATGTTGTGACAGATTTGTTATACGTAGCTGGCATAATGCCGTGCCTAGAAGACGCTCTGCTCAGGGAAACAACTAACCCTCGACTAGGGAAGCTATTCATCCAATTGAGGGCTACGCTTTCGCAGCGAACTGAGGCCAGTTGTGTTATACATGTGCGAAGCCATCAGTGGAATATCGGTTTGGGGTGAGGTAATCAGTTGGCTGACAGCCTGGTCAGTCCAGTGTGCCACGCACCCCCGGCGGACAAATTTCAACAGGCTAGGCAAAGTCATGATACCTTCCACCAAAATGCCAAAGGCCTCAAGAGGCAATTTGACTTGACAGAAAATGAAGCTCGATCTACAGTTCAGGCCTGTCCAAAATGCGGAAACCATGGGCCAGGAATAGGACAAGGAGTTAACCCAAAAGGGC
This sequence comes from Heteronetta atricapilla, assembly GCA_011075105.1. NCBI lineage: Eukaryota > Metazoa > Chordata > Aves > Anseriformes > Anatidae > Heteronetta > Heteronetta atricapilla. The sequence continues at coordinate 13,600 of JAACYQ010017778.1, forward strand.
TAAAGGCACTAGAATTGTGGCAAATGGATGTCACATGTTTCAGAGTTTGGTAGGCTAAAATATGTACATGTAACAGTTGACACCTTTTAAAGAATGATATGGGCAACCGCATTGCTGGGTGAAAAAGCACATCATGTGTGTAAACATCTACTTGCTTGCTTTGCAGTGTTGGGAGTCCCCAAGCAGATTAAGACAGATAATGGGCCTGCATACGTTAGTCAGAAAGTCAGGACATTTATGCAAAAGTGGGGTGTCAAGCACATGACAGGGATTCCACACTCACCGACGGGGCAAGGACTCATAGAACGTACTCATCAAGTCTTAAAAGACTATCTGAACAAGCAAAAGGGAGTAGAGACCGAGGCACAACAAAGACTGTATCGAGTACTTTTTACCTTGAACTATCTGTGCCTGATGGGTGATTGGGAGGAGCCACCGGTGATGATACACCATCATAATCTCAAGTTTACTAGAACAACGACTCTACCCCAATTTAGTGTGATGTATAGAGATCCGGCCACCAGGATCTGGGAAGGGCCTGTTCCGGTTATCTTTAACGGTCGAGGTTATATGTGTGTTTCCACAGGTCACGGACCAGTGTGGGTGCCTAGCCGAGCAGTGAAGCCTGTGCTGGATCGTCGGGATCAGCCCAGCGATCAAGATGATAAGAATCCTGATTCTGGGGATAGTCATCCCGACAATGATGGCCCTCCGTCACATTGAGCCTAGGGAAAATATGTAGATTACCTGGGCAAATGTGATGAGGCAGTTTGCCCTTTGCTCATCGCTTGCTTCTACAACCAAGCCTTTTCAAACATATTTGCTATGAGTGCCCCTAGAGCCACAGGAATTAGATATTCCGGGAAGTGTAACAGCCACACCATGTGTAAGGTTCAATTACATGGGCAAAAACCAAACCATGAAACAAATTGTCAATGCCACACTCGTTCCTTATCGCAATGCATCTCTTTGGTGTCATTATACAAAACTAGCATCATTTCTTGCACCAGGAGCTGCTCTGCTCGGCTGTGGGATCGACTATGGAATGGACGCCCCTAGGTGCACCCCGAGCATTTTCCTCGGAGGGGTCTCCACTCTCAGCTGCTCACCACGGAAGTAGACAAGGACCTCCTGAAGCCGTAGACAAATTATTTTAAGTGATATTTTCTTGTGGTATGAATGAAAAGTGCAAGAAGCCACTTTGCGTGATTGTGTGATTGTGCTGTGCGAGTGAGAAGCAGCATCGCTGTGAAGCACTATTCTATTTTTATCCTGTTACTCGTAGTGCCTTGCTTATTACAATGTTTGCAGTGTTAAAGGTAGTAGACCAAGCCTGGGTTGCTCAAAAACAAAAAGGGGGAATTGTGGAGCTATGTTTAAATGAGAAGGGGCATGATTTAATTACAAGTGCACAACTCAGGCCTTGAAGGACTGTGAAGAAAATGTAGGCCCAGGGCTGATAATTTTGAGTGATGTTATAGCTAAAATATTCAGAACTATGTTTGGGAGGAGAGACAGCACCGTTGTATCAATTATATTAGTGCTAGAGACGTGTGCATAGAAGCTAGACCAATTATAAGTTGTTGTCTGCGCATGCTCGAATGGTAGCATATATATACCTTGCTAGAACATTCATTAAAGGAGAACGATTATACTCACATCGAGGTTGCGTCGTTACTCCGGGTCACTCCCATTCTGACAAAGATTATCAGCCCTGGGCCTACATTATCTTCACAGTCCTTCAAGGCCTGAGTTGCGCACTGTAATTAAATCATGCCCCTTCTCATTTAAACATAGCTCCACAATTCCCCCTTCTTGTTTTTGAGCAACCCAGGCTTGGTCTACTACCTTTAACACTGCAAACATTGTAATAAGCAAGGCACTACAAGTAACAGGGTAAAAATAGAACAGTGCTTCGCAGCAATGCTGCTTCTCACTCACACAGCACAATCACACAATCACGCAAAGAGGCCTCTTGTACCTTTCATTCATACCACAAGAAAATATCACTTAAAATAATTTGTCTGCGGCTTCAGGAGGTCCTTGTCTACTCCCGTGGTGAGCGGCTGAGAGTGGAGACCCCTCCGAGGAAAATGCTCGGGGTGCACCTAGGGGCGTCCATTCCACAGTCGATCCCACAGCCGAGCAGAGTGGCTCCTGGCACAAGAAATGATGCTATTCTAGTTTTGTATAATGACACCAAAGAGATGCATTGCGATAAGGAGCAAGTGTGGCATTGACAATTTGTTTCATGGTTTGGTTTTTGCCCATGTAATTGAACCTTACACATGGTATGGCTGTGACACTTCCCAGGATATCTAATTCCTGTGGCTCTAGGGGCACTCACAGCAAGTAGACAGTCCAGTCTTTGTTATCTGCTGGGGGCCCCACCAGACATGTTGTAAATGGGTCGTTAGCACTAGCCAGGGACAGGCACATCGCTTCTTGTCCTGTCATGTTGGTGAGGGTGACCCAGATGTTGCAGCATGGTTGGATGGAGACCCAGGTCTGGCAATAACCGATGACAGCGGTGATTGTGAGGAGGAGGCCAACCATGGCCTTACCCCCTTGCTGGTACCCATCTTGGTCCGTGACCTGTGGAGACACAAGCATACTCTCGACCCCAAGTTATTAGAGGCTGGGGTCCCTCCCAAAGACCTGTATTTAATTTTTTTACCACCATTAAGACCTGCTCTGATTGTGGCACCCGTGACAGTGCGGAATTCATACTTTTGTAATGTTTTACTATGGGTGGTACCTCTTTGTGAGGAAAGGGTAATGCTAGGTGATTCAATACGTAAAGTGCCTTTCCCAACCTGTCCTGTGGTGTTTCCTAGGTGTCTCCCCCTTTTTGTTTATTTAGCAGTGTTTTCAAGGTGTGATGTGTTGGTGTAGCTCTGCATGTGAATAATACAATACAGGTGCACTCGCTGCTCTACCAAAAATAACAGCTCTTTAAATTTTAGAAAGAGGTTTTCCTTTGGGATATGTCTCAAATGTGCCCTCTCAATGCGCTGAGCAAAACCTACAGCATATTGCAAGTCCGATACAATATTCAAAGGTACTAGTTTTTTTTCCTTTTTTTTCTTTTCTTTTCCTTTTTTTTCTTTTTCTTTTTTTCTTTTTTTCTTTGTTTTTGTTTTTTCTTTTTTTTTAAAAAAAAATCTCATTTGTTTTGTTTTGTTTTGTTTGTTTTCTGGCTGTAATGTCCTTCATCACTGCACTGATTTGTCGCAAATCAGGCATTAATCTCCATTTCCCACTCTTCTTCTTGATGACAAACACTGGTGAATTCCATGGGCTGTTTGTCAGAACAATATGTCCTTGTTGGAGTTGTTCTTGAATCAGCTCCTGCAGACTACTGCTCAGAAAAGAATCAATGGAGCAATTCTAGTTCCCTTTGATATTGACAATGCTGGAGACGGTGTCCAAGCCATAGCCTGGCTTTGTCTGTTATAATGGGCATCAATTTTTCCTGGCAAAACAAACAATCCGGTCACAGTTGTACTTGATCATCCTAGCAGCAATACACTACAGTCATTCCCAATTGGTCCTTTGACGTTCAATGGAATTTTATGAACGTGAGTACCCCACAATGTGGCATCTGTTAATGTGGAAACATCCACTCTGGCACTCCCTCTGGTTCTCGCTGAGAGGGTGTCCATGGTTGTAACTGTGGCAGTGGGGCTGCAGCGTGGAACCCTGCTCCACTGTGGTACTCCATGGGCTGCAGAGGGACATCCTGCTGTACCATGGTCCTCATCACAGGCCGCAGGGAATTTCTGCTCCGGCGCCTAGAGCACCTCTCCCCCTCCTTCTTCACTGACCTTGGCGCTTGCAAGGCTGTTCCTCACTCCTCTCACTCTCCCAGGTGCTGTGCCGCGCAGCGTTTTTTTTTTTTGTTTTTTTTTTTTTTCTTTTTTTTCCTGTCTTAAATCTGCTCTCACAGAGGCGCAGAACAACATCACTTATTGGCTCAGCTCTGGTCAGCAGTGGGACCCTTACCTAACATGGGACAGCTTCTAGATCCTTCTCACAGAAGCCACCCCTATGGCCCCCTGCTACCAAAAGTTTGCCATGTAAACCCACTACATTCCACCCCTCACCTCTGTGAAAAGCATATTTAAGAATAATCACAATATACTCTTTACAATTATCACAGTCTTCACAAACTCCACTTCCATCAAAAGGAAAAATAATTCCCCACACCAAAATAAACATAACATCATCACAACACCGACGAGGTGGACAATTTACACACACACCACCCCTCGTCCCTTCACCACACTAATATGAAACATATTCCTGCACAATTACAACTTTCTTGAATTCTTCACAATTTTTACATTCATAAAAATGTCCAGTCCATGTTGTGAAATGTGTCCATTTTATTCGTGTCGTGTATGAAACAATGCTAGGGCAGCATGATGAAATGTAACTTTCTATCTAAGAAAAGCAGAGTGATTAGTGTACATAGTTCTTGTACTGTGCAAAATAAGAGTCTAGCAATTCGTGTAAATAGAGGGCTTGAAGGACAAACACTGAGACTCGAGTCTGGGAGATAAGAGGACCAAGGAGTTTTTTTTGGAAACTACTGACTTCTGCATGAGATGCTGCCCAAGCTTCTGATGTCTGGCAAAGGGATCCACCAAATAAGGAGAAAGGGGGAGTTGAAGGAAGACCGAAGGACAAAGCCTGGGAGGAAGACTATGAGCCTTCAGCACAAGAGACCCCCAGAAAGACCACCAGAGACTGATACGCATGCGTCCGGAGAGGGTTTGGATTCTGGGAACTAATTATAATAACCCTGCCTTTTCTAGGAATAGTGATGAATATGTATTAGTCTAGGAGCATAAAAATCAGCCTCCTGATGTAACAGGTGTGCATCTCGGTGGAGCAGAGACTCCCGGTGCACCCAGCGCTGTTTGCTTGCCTCTATTCGCTTAATAAATTACAAACTTTAATTTTAATCCTATCTGGGACTCGAGCATTTATCACAATTGGGGGCTCGTCCGGGATGGTCTTGGTTCCTGAATTCTGGCTTGATTTAGGAGGGGCGCCCCACCATTCGGTGGCTTCTAATCGAGTCAGGTCGGGACTAACACCATCCTGAACCTGAATAAAGGCAAGCAAAGAATTTGATTTTTTATGAGCTCCCTTGCTGGCTGCAGCATTGTTTTTTACCCGTAATTCTGCGCGCGAAGATCCGAACGAAGACGACGGAGTCGTGAGTATTTAAGGCATATACCGTTCGGTTGGGTGGGATTCGGTTGCCTGTGTGTGTAAGAGTGTGACTGAGACGGAACCTAGTTCCGAAGCGAGTGCGGAGGTCTTCTAACCGCGGTTCCAATCTCCCGCGAGGGACTTGGCCGGTGAAGGACTGAAGTGATTCCTATAGGATTCGTGGGTGGGTGATAGGTCCTAAACCCCCTGCAAGACACTCTTACTAGGTAACCAAGGGCTGTAGGAATTGCCACAGTAAAATTCCTAGATGGGTCAGACAAAAGTGAAGACCCAGGACCAGAGAAAAGGGAGCAAATTAAAAATGGTTCAGTACTATATGATAGAATGCCCAAATCAGGATATCCAATAATTAATAAGGACCTAGAACCTGTGGAATCAGGACCTTTGAGTCCATCATGGTCAAGATTATCAGCCCTGGGCCTACATTATCTTCACAGTCCTTCAAGGCCTGAGTTGCGCGCTGTAATTAAATCATAATTAAATCATGCCCCTTCTCATTTAAACATAGCTCCACAAATCTTGAGTGATGTTATAGCTAAAATATGCGGAACTATGTTCAGGAGGAGAGACGACACCGTTGTACCAATTATATTAGTGCTAGAGACGTGTGCATAGAAGCTAGACCAATTACAAGTTGTTGTCTGCGCATGCTGTAATGGTAGCATATATATACACCTTGCTAGAACATTCATTAAAGGAGAACGATTATACTCACATCGA
>JAACYQ010017782.1:0-14266 GCA_011075105.1 Heteronetta atricapilla
AGATCCTTGCCTGAGCCTAAGTTATTGGCTACGGAGTGTTTCTCACAGACCCGATGATCTCTTGAGGTCCTTTCCAACCCCTAAAATTCTGTGATTCTGTGTTGTGGGAGTGTGGCCATGGGGGTCGACAAGCCCCATAGTTGGTGATAACATCAGACTCTTAAGGAGGAGGCCATCAGGATTGTAAAGAGTTTAAAGGGAACAAACAAGGGTGATTCAGGAGACTCCTTGCCATCTCAGGTTGCTTGTTCTCTAGCCGTTAAGGCATGGAAGTTGCTGGGTGTTGGCTGGTTGCCAGGCAAAGTTTCTTGACCAATGAAGAGTTAGTGGAAAAGGACTGCTGTGGGGCGAATAGTATAAGAAGGGAGCTTGTCTTCAATATGGGAGGCAACAGATATATAATGAAGTTATGTCATCAATAAAGAAGTAGCAGTTACTGATCCTAAAAGAACCCTGGCGTCCATGTGTTCATTACACCACAAATAGCGCCTGAACAGGGACATGAAGACAAGATACAGGGACAACCTGAAGAACTGGAACAGGGACAGGCTAACAAAACAGGGACAAAAACAAAAAATGAATAAATAGGGACAGGCTAGCAGAACAGTTACCAGGACAGGAACAGGGACATTGATCACCTCATGAAGATAGGTTCGGCGAAACTCAGCAAACTGCTCAAAGAAGCTCGTATAGAAAGTCACTGGAAATAGGCGCACCAGAGCTGGAAAGAGGCTCGTATAAAAAGTCACTGGAAATTGTCGCACCGGAGCTGGAAAGAGGCTCGTATTGAAAGTGCTGGAAATAGGCGCACCGGAGCTGGAAAGAGGCTCATATAGAAAGTCGCTGGAAATAGGCGCACCAGAGCGGGAAAGAAGCATGTACTGAAAGTCGCTAGAAGGAAGCGCACCCGAGCTGGAACGAAGCTCAAGCTGAGTGAAGTGGATCAGTGCACACAACTGCCCCTCACTGGCCGAAGGTAAGCAGATGCGTGCTATGGGGAATCATATGTCCTTAGAAACAAAAAATGTCCTGGTAACCTTACAGCTTATTCCCTTCATTACAAATCAGACAGTTTATGATCCTGAAACATGGGACCAAATTGAGGTCAAGGTGTGGGAAAAAAGGCAAAGGATGTGTGTAAATATCTTCTGTCAGCTTTTGCGAAATTAGGAGTTCCAGAAATGATTAAAACATAATGGGCCAGGATATGGGGCCCATGCAACCCACTTATTTTTTCAACAGTGGGGTATTCAACATCTGACGGGTATACCTCATTCTCCCTATGGGTCAAGCAACTATTGAACAGGCCTATGGTACCCTAAAAGCTATGCTTCTAAAAAAAGGGGGAATAGGGGTGTGACCCCCAGGAAAAGATAGCTAAAGCATGCTATGTTCTTAAATTTTTAAATCGATGGACAGAGGAAGGTCCTTGCATCTGTCCAGGCAGGATAAAAGGCGACAGACAGATCTGGGAGACAGATCTGGGAGAAACTCAGTTAAAGAAAGGGCACAAGTCATGGTGATACTAGTAGGTTCTCTCAGAAAAGGATAACTTCTCAAAAAAGAACTAGAAACTATTTTCCAGTGCATCTGTGCACACTCCTATCCAATATTGTGGAACTGAGCTCCTGGGCATGAAGATAAAAACCAACATGTGAATTTAAGTCTAAACTTTCAAATTTTTGTAAGATGTATCAGGATGTACTCTTCAAAGTACAAAAAAGACAGTGAAATTAATCACGAGATCTGTACAAAAGCTTCAGTGCACTAGGTTTAAAAGGGCTCATCAGTATGAAGTGAAGGAAATTTCAGTGTGGGGGTGTGGCCATGGGGGTCGACAAGCCCCATGGTTGGTGATAACATCGAACTCTTAACGATGAGGCAGTCAGGAATGTAAAGAGTTTAGAGGCAACAAAGAAGGGTGATTCAGGAGACACTTGCCATCTCCGGTTGCTTGTTCTCCAGCCCTTATGGCATAGAAGTTGCTGGGTGTTTGCTGTTGTTGACCAATGAATAGTTAGTGGAAAAATACTGCTGTGGGGCGAAAGGTATAAAAAGGGACCCTGTCCTCAATAAGGGATGGATGGATGAAGTTATGTCCTCAATATGAGAGAGTTGAAGTTATGTCATCATAGAATCATAGAATATCCCGCATTGGAAGGGACCCATAAGGATCTAGTCCAACTCCTTGCACCGCACAGGTCTACCCAAAATTTTAGACCATATGACTAAGTACACAGTCCAATTGCTTCTTAAATTCAGACAGGTTTGGTACAGTGACTACTTCACTGGCGAGCCTGTTCCAGTGTGCAACCACCCTCTCGTTGAAGAACCTCTTCCTGATATCCAGCCTAAATCTCCCTTGCCCCAGCTTAACACTGTTCTGGCGGGTCCTGTCATTGGTGATAATGGAGAATAGGTCAGCGCCTTCCCCTCCACTCCCCCTCGCAAGGAAGCTGTAGACCGCAATGAGGTCTCCCCTCAGCTTCCTCTTCTCCAGGCTGAACAGGCCCAGTGACCTCAGCCACTCCTCATATGTCTTCCCCTCTAGGCCCTTCACCATCTCTGTCGCCCTCCTCCGGACACTCTCCAACAGTTTCATGTCCTTTTTGTACTGTGGTTCCCAGAACTGCACACAGTACTCGAGGTGAGGCTGCACCAGCGCACAGTAGACTGGGACAATCACTTCCCTCGATGGACTAGCAATGCCATGCTTGATGCACCCCAGGATACGGTTGGCCCTCCTGGCTGCCAGGGCACACTGCTGGCTCATATTCAACTTGCTGTCAACCACGACCCCCAGATCCCTCTCTGTGGGGCTGCTCTCCAGTGCCCAGTCTGTACGTATAGCCAGGGTTGCCCCGTCCCAGGTGCAGGACCTGGCACTTGCTTTTGTTAAACTTCATGCGGTTGGTGATCGGCCAGCTCTCCAATCTGTCCAGATCTCTCTGCAAGGCCTTTCCACCCTCAGCCAAGTCCACAACTCCTCCAAGTTCGGTGTTGTCGGCAAATTTGCTCAAAACACCTTCTAGTCCTGCATCCAAACCATTTATAAAAAAATTGAAGAGGACTGGCCCTAAAATGGAGCCTTGAAGGACCCCACTAGTGACCATCCGCCAGCCTGATGTGGCCCCATTTACCACAACCCTTTGAGCCCTGCCCATCAGCCAATTGCTCACCCATCGGATGATGTTTTTGTCTAGTTGTATGCTGGACATTTTGTCCAGTAGGATCCTATGGGAAACTGTGTCAAAAGCTTTGCTGAAGACCAAAAAGATCACATCAGCTGGTTTCCCTTGATCGACTAGATGGGTGATCTTATCATAAATGGAAATCAAATTTGTCAGGCAGGACCCACCCCTCGTGAACCCATGTTGGCTGGGACCAATGATTGCATTGTCCCCCAGGTGCGCTTCAATAACTTCAAGGATCATCATCTCCATAATTTTACCAGGCACTGACGTGAGACTGACAGGCCTGTAATTGCTGGGGTCTTCTTTCTTAGCCTTCTTGAAAATTGGCACATTTGCCAGCTTCCAGTCTACTGGGACCTCTCCAGATTCCCAAGACTGTTGAAAAATAATTGAGAGAGGTCCCACGATGATGTCAGCCAGCTCTTTAAGCACCCTGGGATGAATCCCATCCGGACCCATGGACTTGTATGGATCCAGGTGGAGCAGCAAATCCCACACACGTTCAGGGTCGGTTGGGAGTTTGTCATTCCCACCGTCATGATCTTTCAGTTCAGGGCACCCTGGGTCCTGAAGCCCATCATCAGTGTTGAAGACAGAGGCGAAGAAGGCATTAAATGTCTCTGCTTTGCCTATGTCCCTGTCTGTGAGGAGACCTTCCCCATCAAGTAGCAGACCTATGTTTTCTTTGGGTCTCCTTTTTCCATTCACATATCTAAAAAAGACTTTTTTATTGCCTCCCACAGACTTAGCCAGCTTCAACTGTAGCTGGGCTTTGGCCACACAAATTTTCTCCCTACAAACAGTCAGTGGAAAAATACTGCTGTGAGGTGAATGGTATAAGAAGGGAGCCTGTCCTCAATAAGGGATGGATGGATGAAGTTAAGTCCTCAATATTAGAGATGAAATTATGCCCTCAGTAACAGAGAGCTGAAGTTATGTCATCAATATAGTAGCAGCTACTGATCCTAAGAGAACCCTGGTGTCTGTGTGGTCCATTATGCCACATTTCAGTTTCTTCAAATGAAGGAAATTTAAGTTCATCAAGGCCAAGTGCCTGGTCCTGCACCTGGGACACAACAACCCCAAGCAGCACTAAAGGATGGGAGATTAATGTTTAGAAAGCTGCCTGGCAGAGAAGGACCTGGGAGTTTTGGTTGATAGTCGGCTGAATATGAGCCAGCAATGTGCTCAGGTGGCCAAGAAGGCCAACAGCATCCTGGCTTGTATCAGAAACAGTGTGGCCAGCAGGTCTAGGGAAGTGATTGTCCCCCTGTACTTGGCTCTGGTGAGGCCGCACCTCGAGTACTGTGTTCAGTTTTGGGCCTCTCACTACAAGAAGGACATTAAGGTACTCGAGCGAGTCCAGAGAAGGGCAACGAAGCTGGTGAAGGATCTGGAGAACAAGTCTTACGAGGAGCGGCTGAGGGAGCTGGGGTTGTTCAGCCTGGAGAAGAGGAGGCTCAGGGGCAACCTCACTGCTCTCTACAGATACCTTAAAGGAGGCTGTAGCGAGGTAGGGATTGGTCTGCTCTCCCACGTGCCTGGTGACAGGACGAGGGGGAATGGGCTAAAGTTGTGCCAGGGAAGGTTTAGGTTGGATATTAGGAAGAACTTTACGGAAAGGGTTGTTAGGCATTGGAACGGGCTGCCCAGGGAAGTGGTTGAGTCACCATCCCTGGAGGTCTTTAAAAGACGTTTAGATGTAGCGCTTAGTGATATGGTTTAGTGGAGGACTTGTTAGTGTTAGGTCAGAGGTTGGACTAGGTGATCTTGGAGGTCTCTTCCAACCTAGATGATTCTGTGGTTCTGTGAAATACAGTTTCCTGATGAACAGAGAACACAAGGTGAAGTGTGCAGCAATCACTACTAGAGAGGTATTTTGATCACTTTTTGTTGATAGACAAAAATAGTGAACAATGAGTATATAGTAAACTGCTTCGGTCAAGTGTTTCATACAGTTTGTAGCAGAAATCTTTTATTTGAAAATGATTTTGCATTGCTTTGCACAAGCAGCATAGCCACAGAAGCACCAAGTACCACAAGGAAGATGGCACATGATAAACGTCACTTGTATTGAGACAGGAGAGCTGCCTAGCAGAAGCAGATCTGATTTCTAACAATAGTGATCTAGGAAATCTAAACATCAGAGAAATAAAGATTTCACGCAGAAGAATAGAGACTAAATCATTAAAAAAATATCTTAGAGGATGCTGCACCTCTGAGTAATATGCCCCGTCACTTGAACGTCTACCAGGGAGGATCAGCTGTACCTTTTGTGATCCAGCTCTTAAAACAGAGGTAGAGAACAGCCACACAGACATGAATGTTAAAGAGGAGGCATGAATCTGAAAGGCAGTAGTGTCATAAGACATTTTTCACATGATAGTGGGCAACATTTTGTGAGTAGTTCTTCCTCCTTTGCCTTATGTACGTCACTTCCAGATCAAAGTGAACTCCTTCCTTTGGTGTCAATAGAAAATCCACACATCTAAAGCAATCCTGTCAGCAACAATCATCTGGAAGTGTTCAGAAAGACATGGAAGGAAAAAAAAAGAAAAGGAAATCAGATGGATATTAAAAATTCTTAATGGGCTGGGAGGACTGACTTATGAGGGAAGATTAAGAGAACTAAATATGCATAGCTTAGCTAACTGATGACTTGGGGGATAGACGATAACCACCTACAAGCCTGGAAGGTATAAACAAAGTATAGAGAAAAATTGTTCAGGGGGATATTGAAGCGTAACTACTAGCAGTTAGGACATGAAATTCAACAACAGAACATTTAGGCTGAGCATCAGGAATTCTTCCTAACCGTCAGGAATAGTGGTGTCTGCTCCCCCAGCCAGCCGCCCCAGCTGATCTCTCAAAAATAGTTAATTCTGTGATTGTGTGATTCTGTTTAAACCTCAGCCTTTCTTCCACCAATTGTATGCACAAGCCATTTGTGACTCAATTCCCTTAGACATGCAAGGGTCAAAAAATATCTGCTAATCCAGATGATTTCAGGATTTTGGGGACTTTGGAAGAAGGGAAGAAGGTGCAAGGCCAAAGCAATGAAATTCCTGAAAACAAAATCCCAGATTTCAAATTTTTAAGGAGCCTTACTATCTACCAAGAGACTGGGATGTGTCTTTGTCCACAGAAGGCAGGTGGATCAAGAGACTTAAAATAAAGCCCCATATCAGTGCTTTGTTGATGTCAGAGAAGCTACTGGTGCATTTGAGTCAACCATGAACAAAGAATAACAAAGAATAATGCCCATTTTCAACTCCAAGCTTGATTTGTGTTCAAATGTTAGTGTTACATTTGGAGCAGCTGAGGAAACATTCAGAGAAAGTGCTGGAGAGAGGTGGGCTCCACTTATTCCTTCTCCAGTGTTAGGATTTTATGCCAATGACATGAATCAAGCAAAGACTACCAAAAAATTTAAGTCACTTCAGAGGCATTCTATCCTGATGTTGTTAAAGGAGTTCCTGAACTTAAACTTAAGTATTTCAGAGTAACTCCTATTGAAAATACGAGTCCTTCTGTCACTGAAGCTATGGCATTGCCTTTTTGCCATAAAGGGGGTCATCAGCAAAAAGGGGTGACAACCAGGTCCTTCCCTGCCCATTCTCCATCTTTCCATTTTGTTGCTTAGGGCCTTGACTCCCAGTGTCCACAAACAGATTTGCTTGAGGACAGGCTGCTTACAGCTCCCATCTGTTTGCAGCAGCAGATGTCAGGCTCTTTCAGGAAGGACTTGGCAGCTTCTTTTCCACTGTTTGGTGTTGAGCAACCAACATGGCTGCAGGAAACATTAAATAACAGAGAGGCCATAAACAGCAGACCAGTCCCTCAACAGCACAGGTAAAAATATGCACTTTGAGCACAAAGACTTCATTCCCTCCCCCTTCCCTCCATCCCTTAGATGAAGCAGACCAGGGGCTTGCATATACTTTGTATCAATGGCCAGCAGGTTGGGACTCAAGCACAGACTTACATCCAGCTTTCTTACACAGTGTAGAGGTACCTTGGGGCATTTGAGGAAAAGCTGCAACAAGACAAATTGTCCTGCCTCCAGCACAGAATACAGAGAAGCAACAGGAAATCTGGACTGGGAGCAGCTGGCCTTACTACAAAGTGAGGAGCGAGAAGGTGCTGGGCCTGCCCCAAGCTTGGCTCTGGTCCTCTGTGGCTTTATTCCTATTGCAGCTACAAACATGAGTCTACAATTTAGTAATAATATACTTCTTGACTGACCTTTCCTGGCAAGTTAATGACAGGAGAGAATAATAGGGACACACTTCTTAATCTAATGTCAGTCAATAATAGTATACAACTAATAGACTTAGACATCATACATTCAATAATTGTTTTTACTTAAAACCCTCACAGTTTGCCCACTGAGACACAACATGTCAGCAGCAGTCACTGCCTATTGATAGGCACCAGCAAGACATTTATTCATACCTTTCTGGCTAGTTTACCTTCTGGAGCATCCATCACTCAAGAATCTAAGCATTGAGATATAGATTCATTTATATGCACACACATTTTGGCTCAGTTGCCAGAGAAGCTGGGATCATTATACCTTTTGCAATAGAAAGCTAGCTCCCCTACAAGCACACCCATTTATTTCACTTCATTGCCAGAGGAGCTTATTTATACCTTCTAATACCTAGAAACCCCACATAGAATCAGTACTTCCTTCAAGTTAAGAGGCGTATGCATACTTGGGGCCACATTTGGATAGCCTGAACACAAGGCTTTTTCTCTATCTTTGTCATTTTTCAAAGGACTCAAAATACTGAAGATGGAAACAGCGAATAATAAACACTTGGGACCCCAGCAGGACTGAGTCAAGAGGGATACAACCTTAGACCAAGGCCAAAAATTGAGGAGTCTCTGTACCAGGTTCTGTTATGCTGCCACAAACAAGATGCCTCAACTCAAAGTCACCCACCAGGGAGAGCAGCACCCTGATTTTATGTCACCCAACACTGATCCACAGCACCCCTCAGCCATTATTGCCATTCAAGCATCTCTTTGGAAAACAAAGAGCACATTGCCAGGGGCTCAGTTAAAATAGACATCTGCAATGACAATTAACTTTGTGTTTTTTCCCATAGGAGCATTATTCTTCCTTTTGGTAGGAGGCAGGAGAGTTGCATCAATACTTAGCTCTTTAGACAGTAGCTGCCCTAGGGTTAAATTGCTAAAACACCCTTCTTGCCCATTATCCTTATTTTGTTGGAAGGCTTAGGTTCATTTCATTTTACATGGAAAAGATGAATGACCCATTCCACTGGCAAGGTCTAAATTGCAGCTCTTTGCATGCTGAAGTCTTCCACCACTTACTCTTGTCACAAACAGCACCCTGCCATCCATTTAGTTTCATTTACAGTAGATTAATTTCTTTCTGACCTTTGACTCTGCTGTCGAACAGGCCTGAGACAGACAAGAGCTTAAGAACAGCAAGTGCATTTGATGGTGTCAATCACCAGACCTCAGGGATATTCTTAATTTCTCAAGTGCCAGATCAACACAAACAAAACCTTTCTCCTGCTTCTGGAGGAATAGGTCTTGTGCCCAGTGCAACAGTGGTTTTGCTAAGCAAGCCCTGCTCAGCCCCCAACAGCTGCCCGTAAATGGAAATGGAAGGCAAATATTTTACTTACTATAAATTTACTTTGAAATCTCACTCTGTTCCTCGTCTGTCAATTACATTTGTTTTCTTTAGGTTAAGTTTTAAAGGTAAATTCCTTAATGTAAGGTCATACTGCTCAGATTGCTACTCCAGCAATTTTATTGCCTTACTGCCATTTTGTCCTGGTTTTAGCTAGGAGAGAGTTAATTTTCCTCCCAGTAGCTGGTAGGGTGCTATGTTTTGGATTAGGATGAGAAGAGTGCTGATAACATGCTGATGTTTTAATTGCTGCAGAGCAGTGCTTACACTAAGCCAAGGACTTTTCAGCTCCTCACTCTGTCCTGCCAGCGGGCAGGTTGGGGGTGCAGCAAGAGCTGGGAGGGGACAGCCCCAGGACAGCTGACCCAAACTGGCCAAAGGGGTATTCCATACCATCTGACGTCATGCTGAACAATATATAGGGGTGGCTTGCCGGGGTGGGGGGCCAGCTGCTCGGGGTTGGGCTAGGCATCGGTCAGCGGGTGGTGAGCAATTGCATTGTGCATCACTTGTTTGTACATATTATTATTATTATTATTACTATTTTTATTATTCTGTCCTAATAAACTGTCTCTATCTCAACCCACAGGTTTCAGTTTTTTTCTCGTTTCTCTCCCCCATCCCAGAGAGGGAGGGGGCAGGGTGAGCGAACGGCTGTGTGGTGTTTAGCTACCGGCCAGGTTAAACCACAACAGTCCTTTTGGTGCCCAACATGGGGCTCAAAGGGTTGAGATAACGACAGATCTGAATAGAGTGTATTAAAACAAAATTCTGATAAACATTACATCAGTTTAATATTTACTAATCACAATGCCGATTTTTGTGATCTCAAGTCTGCTGTGCCTGTTTTCCGAATTGAGTTATATAGCACATTACTTACTGTATGTGTTCCCTGTCGTGTTGCTTATCACTGCTTCGGGTTGGTACAAGGTTATTATTTTGCTGTACTGTGTAACACTTGCTTACGATATGATAAAATTACCGGCCATGAGACTGATCTGGTATTGGTACTCAGCATTGTCATCAACTCCATACTTTGGGAACCCTACCTCAGAAACTATTAATAATTAGATTTTTCATGCTTTTTCTTCAGGGAGCCAATCTATGGAGGGGTCAGGGGAAGATGTTTTTCCCATTTGTTCACTCTCCCTTTCTTCTCCTCCAGGCGAGTTATGGTAGCTTTCCAAAACTTCAAATTTCCTTGGGATGTTCCGACCAGCATGTTCTCATTGTTATGCCTCCTGAATGCATTTCAGGTTCTGTCTAAGGTTAAACAAATACTTAAGACTGTCATCCAGAGATCTGTCCTGAGGCAGGATAGTTATGAGTGGCAGGGAGAGTGGGAGGATATGGGCAGGCATCTAGAGCATTGGGCACCTCCAGTGCTTTGGAAATTTACCCCTGAACAACTGAAAAACCCTAAAAAACTGGTGTAGTGCTTGAAAAAGGTGTGTCATCACCCTGGCAGTACCAGACATACAGAAATCACTGCAACGTGCTGGGGCTTGGCCTATGCTTACCCAGCTGCACTCAATGCCAGTATAACCCCAGTGAAAGACCCAGCAGCCACTCCAAGCCCTAAAATGGGCCCCAAGGCTGAGCCAGGGAAACAAACTGTATCAGTGTTGGTTGCACCTGTGACCAAGGTGAAAAAATGGTACAGAGAGTCAGGTCGTTCAGAACGCAGAGAGTCTTCTGCTAGGTCTAGGTGTAGAGAAGAGGAGGGCGGGCTATCAGAGGAGCAGGAGGATGAAGATGAAGATGTCTGGCGGACAGATGGCTGGCGGGCGGTCACCAGTGGGGTCCCTCAAGGCTCCATTTTAGGGCCGGTACTTTTCAATATTTTTATAAACGATCTGGATGTAGGAATAGAAGGTATTTTGAGCAAGTTTGCTGATGACACCAAACTTGGAGGAGTTGTGGACTCGAATGAGGGTGGAAAGGCCTTGCAGAGGGATCTGGACAGGTTGGAGAGCTGGGCGATCACCAACCGCATGAAGTTCAATAAGAGCAAGTGCCGGGTCCTGCACCTGGGACGAGGAAACCCTGGCTGCACGTACAGACTGGGCGATGAGATGCTGGAGAGCAGCCTAGAAGAGAGGGATCTGGGGGTCGTGGTAGACAGCAAGTTGAATATGAGCCAGCAGTGTGCCCTGGCAGCCAGGAGGGCCAACCGTGTCCTGGGGTGCATCAAGCACGGCATCGCTAGTAGGTCGAGGGAGGTGATTGTCCCGCTCTACTCTGCGCTGGTGCGGCCTCACCTCGAGTACTGTGTGCAGTTCTGGGCACCACAGTATAAAAAGGACATGAAACTGTTGGAGAGTGTCCAGAGGAGGGCTACGAAGATGGTGAAAGGCCTGGAGGGGAAGACGTACAAAGAACGGCTGAGGTCACTGGGCCTGTTCAGCCTGGAGAAGAGGAGGCTGAGAGGAGACCTCATCACAGTCTACAACTTCCTCGTAAGGGGGTGTCGAGAGGCAGGAGACCTTTTCTCCATTAACACCAGTGACAGGACCCGCGGGAACGGGGTTAAGCTGAGGCAGGGGAAATTTAGGCTTGACATCAGGAGGGGGTTCTTCACAGAGAGGGTGGTTGCACACTGGAACAGGCTCCCCAGGGAAGTGGTCACTGCACCAAGCCTGACTGAATTTAAGAAGAGATTGGACTGTGCACTTAGTCACATGGTCTGAACTTTTGGGTAGACCTGTGCGGTGTCAAGAGTTGGACTTGATGATCCTTAAGGGTCCCTTCCAACTCAGGATATTCTATGTCACAAAAACAGCAATAACTAGCTGAAACATAAAAGAGCGTGAGCAACGAGATGTGCGAAAAGATTTCAGTTGCTGTATAGGCGAGCAGCTTGTCACCTGGCTGCTCCGGTGCTGGGACACCAGAGCCAATAGTGTGGAATTAGAGGGCGGGGAAGCCAGGCGGCTGGGATCTCTTGCTAGAGATGCAGGCATTGACAAAGCAATTGGAGATGGAGTACGACCTTACAGCCTCTGGAGGTGTCTCCTGTCAGCTGTAAGGGAAAGGTATCCCTACAAGGAAGAACTTGTATGTCTGCCAGGCAAGTGGACCACTATGGAGAAGGGAATCCAGTACCTGAGGGAATTAGCCGTACAGGAGGTGATTTATGAGGACCTAGACAATGAACAAATATCCACAGATCCAGATGTCGTCAAGTGTACACGACCCATGTGGCGGAAGTTTGTACGGAGTGCACCATCATCATATGCCTGCTCATTGGCAATAATGGCCTGGAAAGAGGATGACAAACCCTCAGTGGGTGATGTGGTTAAACAACTCCGGCAGTACGAAGAAAGTCTCTCCTCTTTCCTACAGGCCTGCATCTCGGCTGTGGAGAAACTTTCTGAAAGCATCCATCAACTAAAAGAGAATACTTGGGAGAAACTTTCTGAAGAGGTCCAGCAACTTAAAGAGAGTTTATTTTCCTCCCCACGTAAATGAACGAGTGTCTCAGCTACTGGGGGTAAGCGCCCTTCTGTGCAAGGAAAACGATATGGGGGGTACACACTTCGTGACACCCTGTGGTTTTACCTACATGACCATGGAGAGGACATGAGAAAATGGGATGGAAAATCCACCGCAGCCCTAGAGGCACGGGTACGTGAGTTGCAAAAGAAAACAAGCGGGAAAAAGGGGTTCTCTGAAAAGTTTGCTGCTCCAACTTCCAGCAGGCAGTCCCTTAAACACAGGAATGAAGATTCTGACCAGGATTAGAGGGGCCCTGCCTATAGCCAGGGGGAGGAAAGGGACAATCGAGTTTATTGGACTGTGTGGATTCGATGGCCTGGCACGTCAGATGCACAGACGTATAAGGCTTTAGTAGACACCGGTGCACAATGTACTCTAATGCCATCAAGCTATAAAGGGCCAGAGCCCATCAGTATTTATGGAGTGACGGGGATCCCAGCAGTTGACTGTATTGGAGGCTGAAGTGAGTCTAACCGGGAATGAATGGCAAAAGCAACATACTGTGACTGGCCCGGATGCTCCGTGCATTCTTGGCATAGACTATCTTAGAAGAGGATTTTTCAAGGACCCAAAAGGGTTCTGCTGGGCTTTTGGCATAGCTGCCTTAGAGACAGAGGGCATTAAACAGTTGTCTACCTTGCCTGGTCTCTCGGAGGACCCTTTTGTTGTGGGGCTGCTGAGGGTCGAAGAACAAGTGCCAATCGCTACTACAACTGTGCACCGGCAGCAATATCGCACCAACCGAGACTCCTTGGTTCCCATCCATGAGCTAATTCGTCAATTGGAGAGCCAAGGAGTGATCAGCAAAACTCATTTGCCTTCTAATAGTCCCATATGGTCAGTGCGAAAGACGAATGGTGAGTGGAGACTAACAGTGGATTATCTTGGCCTGAACGAAGTCACACCACCACTGAGTACTGCAGTGCCGGACATGCTAGAACTCCAGTACGAACTGGAATCAAAGGCAGCCAAGTGGTACGCCACAATTGATATCGCTAATGCATTTTTCTCCATCCCTCTAGCAGCAGAGTGCAGGCTGCAGTTTGCTTTCACTTGGAGGGGCATTCAATACACCTGGAACTGGCTGCCCCAGGGGTGGAAACACAGCCCTACCATTTGTCATGGAATGATCCAGTCTGCGCTGGAGCAGGGGGAAGCTCCTGAACACCTGCAGTACATCGATGACATCATTGTGTGGGGTGGCACAAGAGAGGAAGTTTTTGAGAAAGGGAAGAAAATAATTCAAATCCTTCTGAAGGCTGGGTTTGCCATGAAACAAAATAAAGTTAAGGGACCTGCACAAGAGATCCAGTTTTTAGGAATAAAATGGCAAGATGGACGTCGTCAAATCCCAATGGATGTGATCAACAAAATAACAGCTATGTCTCCACCAACTAGCAAAAAGGAAACACAAACTTTCCTAGGTGTCGTGGGGTTTTGGAGAATGCACATTCCAAATTACAGTCTGATTGTAAACCCACTCTACCAAGTAACCCGTAAGAAGAATGATTTTGAATGGGGCCCTGAGCAACGACAAGCCTTTGAACAAATTAAGCAGGAAATAGTTCATGCAGTAGCCCTGGGGCCAGTCCGAACAGGACCAAATGTAAAGAATGTGCTCTACACCGCAGCCGGGGAGAATGGCCCCACCTGGAGCCTCTGGCAGAAAGAGCCTGGGGAAACTCGAAGCTGACCCCTAGGGTTTTGGAGTCGGGGATACAGAGGATCTGAGGCTCGCTACACTCCAATCGAAAAGGAGATATTGGCAGCATATGAAGGAGTTTGATCTGCTTCAGAAGTGGTCAGTACTGAAGCACAGCTCCTCCTGGCACCCTGACTGCCAGTACTGGACTGGGTGTTCAAAGGAAGGGTCCCCTCTACACATCATGCAACTGATGCTACA
>JAACYQ010017790.1:0-11380 GCA_011075105.1 Heteronetta atricapilla
TATTCTTAATCAGTCACTCTCTAATTTCTAATCCCATGTTTCAGTCCTTGTGGGTCCCTTCTAACTCGGGATACTCTATGATTCTATGATTTCTTGAAGAAAAGCTAAATGTCCTGAAGTCATAAGTTATGAGCTATTTGTCTGAGATTTGAGTTTAAGCACATACCTACTTTTCCTGTTACAGTACCTAAGAGTTTCTACCTGTTTTTGTTGTTGTTGTTATTGTTTTGTTTTGTTTTTCAAAAGAAAGAATATACATATTTACCACAGCGATAACTGGTCACCAGCTGGTATGACTGAGGCCCTATTTCTGCATATAAATCCTGTCAGCAAAGCATTCTTGAACTTAAATTTGTCCTTAATGTTAATCACTAACTAATGTAGTTTACTAAATCTAGACACAAAAAGTTTTTGAATGGGATGGTTTTCTTTGCATTCATTGAACTCAAATAGAATCATAGAGTCAACCCCAGTTCCCTCAGACGCTCCTCATACGACTTGTGTCCCAGACCTTTCACCAGCTTCACAGCCCTTCTCTGGACACGTTTCAGGGCCTCAGTGTTCTTCTTGTAGTGAGGGGCGCAAAACTGAACACAGTACTTGATGTGCAGCCTCACCAGAGCAGAGTACACGGAGATGGTCACCACTTCTTACACTATTCCAGAGACAAGGCAGGATGCCATTGGCCTTCTTGGCCTCCTGGGCACACTGCCGGCTCATGCTCAGGCGAGCATCAATCAGCACCCCCAGATCCTTTTCTTCTGCACAGCTTTCTGGCCATTCCACTCTGCCCTAAGCCTGTAGCGCTGCATGGGGTTGTTGTGGACAAAGTGCAGGACCCGGCATTTAGCCATGTTGAACCTCATCCCATTGGCCAATGCCCATCGATCCAACCTGTCCAGGTCCCTCTGCAGGGCCTTCCTGCCCTCTGGCAGATTGACCCTTCCCCTCAACTTGGTGTCATCTGCAAGCTTACCGAGAGTGCACTCAATTCCCTCACCCAAATCATCATTAAAGATATTAAAGAGGATGGGCCCCAACACCGACCCCTGGGGAACACCACTCATGACCGATCACCAGCTAGATTCCACTCTGTTCACCACCACTCTCAGAGCCTGGCTGTCCAGACAGTTTTTAACCCAGCCAAGAGCGTAGCTGTCCAAGCCATGGGCTGCCAGCTTCTCCAGGAGAATACTGTGGGAGACCGTGTCAAAGGCCTTGCTGAAGTCTTGGTAGACTACGTCAACAGCCTTTCCCTCATCCACCAGGCGGGTCACCCCATCATAGAAGGAGATGAGGTTGGTCAGGCAGGACTTGCCTTTCATGAACCCTTGCTGACTGGGCCTGATCCCCCGGCTGTCCCGCAGATGCTGTGTGATTGCATTCAAGATGACCTGTTCCATCACCTTTCCTCACACCGAGGTCAGGCTGACAGGCCTGTAGTTCCCTGGGTCCTCCTTACGACCCTTCCTATAGATGGATGTCACATTAGCAAGTCTCCAGTCATCCGGGACCTCTCCAGATGACCATGACCACAGATAAATGATGGAAAGAGGCCTAGTAATCACATCCACCATCTCCCTCAGCACCCTCGGGTGAATCCCATCTGGCCCCATGGGCTTGTGACAGTCCAGGTGGAGCAGCAGGTCTCTAACTATTTCTACCTGAATTGTGAGGGGTTTCTTCTACTCTGCGTCCCAGACTTCCTGGTTGGGAGGCTGAGTACCCCGAGGATAAGTGGTCTGGCTAGTATAGACAGATATAAAGAAGGCATTAATAACCTTAGCCTTTTCCTTATCCTCATTAGTCAGTTCCAACAGTAGTAGTACACCACTGAAGAACTAGGTAGTTAGCAAGATTCCTTTTCTTTGTTTATTCTAGAACAGTCACTAGTTAGGACTGATCCTAAAACTTTCAGTGATTTGTTCATTTGTCAGAGCAAGCAAGATGCTTTCTTTTTGGTGGGGGGCAGGGTGTGTATGTGAGTGTACAGATATGTTCATGTGTATAACTTCAGTTTGAAAGAAAATAAAATGCTCAGCTATTACTTTTCACATGAAAAATCATGGTTTCTGTAAGCTTTTTGCTATTCTTTACAAACTTTCAGCCTACAGAAGAGGAGACTGAGGGGAGACCTCCTTGCGGCCTACAGCTTTCTCATGAGGGGGAGCGAAAGGCTAGGCACTGATCTCTTCTCTGTTGACCAGCAATAGAACCTGAGGGAACAGCATGAAGATGTGACGGGAGATTCAGGCTGGATATCAGGAAAAGGTTCTTCACTGAGACAGTGGTTTAGCACTGGTTATGCAGGGAAGTGGTCACGGCACTGAGCCTGCCAGAGTTCAAGAAGCGTTTGGACAATGCCCTCAGACATGTTGTCTGATTTTTGGGTGGTCCTTTGGGGACCCACGAGCTGGACTCAATGATCCTTGTAGGTTCCTTCCAACTCAGGATATTCTATGATTCTATGAACTTTTAGAAAAAATAAGATTATGTGTTTGCTTTCCTATACTAAAATTCTCGTGTTTTGAATAAGAGAATCTAACATTTTGCCCAAAATATTTTTAACTTTTGGTTACTTTAAAATTACTTTTGATGCCTAATGATGACGTTTATTAATATATAAAATGATGAACCAATTCTGAATGGGTGTGTAGAGCAAACTGTGCAGTGTGGTCCTCACTACTGCAAATAAAAATGGAGGCTTTCTAAGTTCATTATGAATTTTTTCCTTATTCAACATCTTAGAAATGAATTGATAGCACTTTCTTGCTAATGCAGATTTTTGTATAAATTTCCTTTAGATGTTTCAGACTCAGTTTTTAAAAACAAAACATCATGAACAGAACATCTTTTTACTGATAATTATTTTCCTGTTTATTTTTTACAGTCTCTTCATTAGGAAATGGCAGTTGCTTGTTAAAGACTCCTATGGTGGAACAGCAATAATGACATTTGTTGATTCAGGAGTGTTGCCTTATTTTTTTTTTTCTTTTAGGTTGTCTTTCATTCTCCTAATGAAACAGTCTTAAATAGGCTACTTCCAATCCCCTACATCCACTAAGCACTGTGAGATGAGTAAACTCTCAGTATGAGACCATGAGAACAATCTCTTTTGTGTATGTTGATGAGGATTTATAGAAATGAATAGCACTGTGCAAGGTCATGGCAAAATATCCTGACAGAAAAATTCTAAGGAAAAGGATGAGTTAAGTAAAGACAGTAGCAGTAATGCCTGAGTTTAACAAGATTAAGCTCTAAAGCTGATAGCTGCTGAGCATTCCCAGAAAAGTTGAATAATTTTTAAAGCTTTGACAATTGAGTCCTTCACAAGATCAAGCCCCAAATTAGTCCAAACTCTGTATTATTTCTTTTGGTATCAATAGCAGTAAGATAATAAAATTCCAAAGAAAAAAAAATCTTTTCTGGTCCATTAAGAAGATATGATAAATATCTCACAGGAAAATTATGTTTGATCCAAAGTTATGTGACTGTGATAAAGCCAAACTGACTAATGAAACTCATAGCTGGGATACAGCAATGCAATTTAATTAGACAATTAAGTGGCTAAGAGAGGCTCCTGAAGGACCAGACATGCCTCATGGCTTTGTAGTCCAACTCCATCCCTTGCCACCAGAAAACTATTCCTTTTTTTTTCCTGTTTTTTGTAGGTTTCGTTTTTCTGTCAGTTTGTTCTGAATCATCTCAGGATGGTGTCATACAAACACCAGAACTTGTACAAGGGAAGCAGAAGGAGAGCATGTCTGGAAGCAGAAAGCTAGCCTTTTTGGCAGCAGTCTGCTATTACTTTGGGTTGGCTGTATTGTTAGACTACATCCTTTGCAATATGGTGGCAGCACTGCTAAAACAAGTTCAGCATTCCTCACTTTGCCCTGCTTATCTTTAAGCTGGCTCTGTTCTCACCATGTAGCTGAACAAACAACATCAACCAGTTTGATGACAAGGAGAGAACAAAGGTGTGTAAAAGAGCACCTGGGCTCAGGAGCTCATGGCTACTCAAACTAGCACTGCCTTCCAAAAATCGGCATAAATATAAACCCTTATGAAGACATACAGATGTTCTTGTTACATTTAAGAAAAAAAATCTCACTGCATGAGTGAATCAGAGAAATCACGGACCTTAACAGAAAGGTGGGTCTTAACAGCATTTATAAGACTCCACATAAGCACTTAAATAAAGTGGTATGCCTTTGTGGCTTCTCTACCAACACATCAAGGAGAAAGGTTGTATATGATGTATATCATAGGTCCTCTATGCAAAAAAAAACTTTTCTAGAGGATGCTAATCTAACTCTTGTATACAGCACTTGATTTGAATTATATCTGAATGTGGATGCTGGATACCTCTCAGTGATTCTGAAAGGTTTTGCACATGTGCCAACATAGTGATGCAAACCAAACACCGTACTCCTGTCAGTCCAATACTTTTTGACAGAAACAATATAAAAATATGCTAGCAAATAAGTGTGATGTGCGCTAGCTGCAAATGTACTTCCTCCATCCCTTTCTAACTCTTGTTAAGGGAAAACAGTTAATAAATTACCATGTTATTTGTACTTCATCCTCCTGCCTGCAAACACATGCTCTTCTAACCACAGTTTCATCAGTAGATGAATGTATGTTTGTGAAACCAGAGTAAGATACTGTCAGAATGTCACTGATTGGTGTAAATAGTAGAGGCCAAATAATCTCTAGTGGCTTTACAGTGATTTTTACCTTACAGTTAACCACAAATAATGAAAAGACCATTTTGTCGTCATTCATTGCTGTGAGAAACAAAGTTGTGTTTTTGCAATAGAAGGTGTTTTTGCAGTGGAAAATTCCACTAACCTTGCATATTCAAAAGTGATTGTGCGGCATAGCAGTGGGGAGTTTGTTAAGCAGATAAGGGGAAGGTCCCACTGTCCCAAAATAAGGAGGATAGCTAAGAAAAACAGGATGAGCAGTATGAAATCAGTAAAAACAAAAATCACAAGCCCTCTAGTCATGAGAGAAGAAGGAAAAAAAAAAAGGAAAAAGGAAAAGGAGAAATTAACGGTTGGTCAAATAAAGTTGTACATAGATGGTATAAAAGTGAGTCGAGTAGGTTGTGAACCTGTAGTACTCAGCCAAAGAGGAAATGGGGGAGAAATCATGTGGCGGGTAATAGGGAATATAAGGTTATGATAAACTTTTACTGTGTGCTCCTGCTTGCAGGACGCCCGCCATTGTAATCGCGAATAAAATAGCTTCACAGAAGATCCTGTCTGAAGAAAATTATTGAGATTTTTTCTCACAGTCGCTAATACTACTCTTTCAGTTGAATAAATTCAGTTTAACTGCATGAAACTCTGCTTGGTTTCAGTGCACCAACATTAGTTGTTATCTTATTTCTTTTAAATGGCAGTAATCCATGGTAGAAAGTATTTCCTGGGCCATCAAGTATAGTACCCTGATATAGCAGGCAAATAAATTTATTATACAGTCTTGGTTATAATTTTATTTAGCTTGTGGTTCAAATCAGTTGCTATTTTTACCCTATCTGCTTTCATGTTAGGTTATTCCACAGCCTTGCTCTCTTCTTACTTTGCTTGCTTCCACAGTGCTTTTAAAGATGCACAAATAACTTCATTTTCTTCCTTTAAAATTCTTCTCTGTATCAGGACAGTGTCAGTGACCGAAGGCAGGGAAGAATTCTGTAAAAATCCCCAAACTATGGTTGTTGTTGCTAAATAATTTATAGACACCAAAGCATTACAGCCCCCAGTAAAATGAAATATGTAAATAGCACTTAGACGCTGCATTTATTGAGTGCAAGTGATATTTCTGTTACTGCAGGAAACCTCTTGTAGGAATATACTGTACTGTTCTGAAGACTGTAGTTGATTTACTCTTAGGGCCTGCAAGATACCAGAACGTGTTTGGAGAAGTATAGTTCCTAAAACTCACATCTTTCTGAGAAGAAGCCTGCTGTGGAGCTGTTTAGATACCCATTTAACTCTTCACATTATTCTATCTGTTGCTCACAGTATTGGAATGTGCCAAACAATATGCTTTTTGAAGGGAAACTAGGGAGTGATTTATCTTCTTTGTGTGCTAAGCAGAAAAGGAGGGAGAGGCATGCAGGGATTCACAGCAAGCCATGGAGCAGTGATTAGTAACAGCTGACAGTCTCAAACCAAGACACTCTTTCTTTGGTTACCTCGTAATAACAGAGCACAAAGGACTGACTGTCTTCAAGCCAAGAATCAGAGACTCAGGAATACAGAAAATACCAGCTCACTTTTTTTTTTTTTTTTAGCAAAACACTGCTGCTACCTGCACAGTACAATTCTAAAAAGGCATCCTTTTATGTCCATTTATGTTAATGGGATTATTTATGTCCATTTATGTTAATGGGATTCTTCTGTTGGGCATAAAGCTGCTCATTTTCTGTATCAGGAGTGAAACAATGAGCACAGAACATTTGCTTAAGAAAAAGCACAATGTAACATGGTAAATTATTTCATTTTGATCAGAAAAAAGTTCATTGTGGTAGCTGACAAGCAAAAGCATATTAAGATAGTTCGATTCCTACAAGGCATGTTGTTACATGTTTTTCAAGACTGAAATAAATATGCTAGTCTAAATATGCTACTCTGTTCGCCAAGGATGAAAATACTACTTTTCACTTATTCTGAACATATTGCCCAAAATATCTAATTTAAACACAAAATGCACCCCATCCTGGCAAGATACCTTCCCCTTCTGAATGGTGTTAAACACATTACTTAGTGCTCCTTAAACTTCATAATGCAATATCTTAAAATACATGTGGAAGCTTTTAATCTGCTAAAACACAGGTCTGTTTTGGCAGATTGTGCCTGGAGCCCTTCAAAGACATGTTTTTGTATGTGCAGCACTTATTAAACAACATTCCACAAATGTACAGTTTCTGTTATCTGACTGGCTGTATGCCACGTGATGAAGCTGTAAACTACTATGCTAATGCACTCCTAATCTACTTTAGCTGCTACTGAAAAAATAATGACATACTTAAGAATAGAGATGTGAGAATAAAGGTATCCGTAAAGGAACAGTAGCCAGTAATGCAGTCTAGTGTAAAAATGCATTTGCTTTTGCATCTTCAGCATGTAACAGATGTTGGAAGAGGCACTTCTGTTGAAGTGCTATAAAAAAGAAGTGAGCATAATTCTAGTCAGATAGGTGCGAGATTTAAAGAATGGAAAATTGAGGTTGCCTGTCTAAACAAATTTAGAGAGAGATATCTAGGAGGTCTAGCAGGACTGGTGCCACAGACAGGGGTTTGGCTACTTAGACCATGGGATTTGCTTTGTGAAACCTGGTCTGCTGGTAGCTGATGGGGTCCACCTGTCAGAGAAGGGGAAGAGCATCTTTGGTCATAGGCT
The DNA here is from genome assembly GCA_011075105.1 of Heteronetta atricapilla. Lineage (NCBI taxonomy): Eukaryota > Metazoa > Chordata > Aves > Anseriformes > Anatidae > Heteronetta > Heteronetta atricapilla. The sequence continues at coordinate 7,410 of JAACYQ010017790.1, forward strand.
TGCCAAGCTGATGAAGAAGGCTTCAAACTAGAGTTGCCGGGGGAGGGGAACCTCAGTCCATCCCACTCCTCTCAGTTTGATTCCAGTGTCAGTGATAGATGCCCAGAGCGTGGAGGAGGATCACAAGTCATCAGAATAGAACCTTAGGAGCAGCACAAAGGAAGTCCAGCCACTCCAAAACACACACAAAACACACACAAAGGATACGGGCTCTTTAGGAGGGATAGGGGAGGGACAGGCAGGGGAGGTGAGGAGGGGGCATCGCCCTCTATGTAGCAGCTGGAGTGCATGGAGCTCTGCCTGGGGATGGGTGAGGAGCTGACATTTTATGAGTCAAGATTACATGGAGGGCAGGGACAGGGGACATTATAGTGAGAGTGTGCTACAGGCCACTTGATCAGGAAGATCAAGCAGATGAGGCCCTCTACAGACAGATAGGAGCAGCCTCGTGTTCACAAGCCCTGGTTCTCATGGGGGACTACAACCACCCTGATATCTGTTGGAGGGACAGCACAGCAGGACATAGGCAATCCAGGAGGTTCCTGAAATAAGTTGATGATAACTTCCTTCTCCAAGTGATAGAGAAGCCAATGAAGAGAGGTGCTATGCTGGATCTCATTCTCATTAATAAGGAGGGGCTGGTGGAGGATGTGAAATTCAACAGCAGTCTTGGCTGTAGTGCTAGATCATGAAACGGTGCAGTTTTGGATTCAGAGGGCAGTGAGGAGGGAGTACAGCAAGCTCACTACCCTGGACTTTTAAACTAAGAGGGTAGATTTAGTTTAGATATAAGGAAGAAATTCTTCACTCAGAGGGTGGTGAGGTAGTAGAATAGGTTGCCCAGAGAAGCTGTAGATGTCCCCTCCCTGGAAGTGTTCAAAGCCAGGTTGGATAGGACTTTGAGCAACTTGGTCTAGTGGAAGATGTCCCTGCCCATGGCAGGGGGGTTGGAATTTGATGATCTTTAAAGGTCCCTTCCAACCCAAACCATTCTATGATTCTATATATCTCTATCTGTGTGCAAAATGACATAGGATTTGGGGTGTGGGATTATGCCAATTTGTAATTTGTCACAGATCTGTGTTGGAGGCATCACCATCTCACTCAGAATGTGATCCAGTATTGTTGGCCAGCCAATTCTTGGCTTCTTCAGTAAAACTTCCAATAATAGACACTATTGCAGGGATAGTGTCTTTTATTTGAATGATTGCCCACTAGGATCTGAAACCGGTTAAATTCATGCAGCAGCCTTCATTTGGAAAGAGGTTTTGCCCAGTTAGATGTTAATCAACTAAGATTTGAACTAATGGCAATGGATTTCTAATTCATATGGTAACAACCTGGCCATAGGATTTCTGCTTGTAATTTTAATTTTAGCACAATTTTTAAAACCCTGAAACAACATCTTTCTTTGCTAATTCAGCAATATCAAGGCAATTTGGAAAAGAACAGTGTGACATTGCCTTTAGATGTAAACAAGATGTGATTTTTTGGAGTAATCTGAATTTACTGTAGTAACTTCCCAGTCACAAAAAAAATCCTATGTTCTTTTGTTGTTGCTGCAGTAGCTACTATTTATCCTTGTACCAGGTTTGTCAATAATCAGAGCTACACTGCCTTATTTTTAAGAAATCTTGCCAGTGACAAAACACTTATTGGTGCACTTGTGTCCAACTTAAAAGTGATAAATTTGCAATTTGATTTCAAGCTAACAGTGTATTCATTTGCTGCTTTTTTATCCACTGATCTTCCAAAGAATTTATCTGAGCTGCTCATAGAGCTGTTGCTATATTATATTTCTCATTTGCCAGGTACTTTTTCACTTTGTACTTTTTTTGGAACAGCATGTATGCTTCCATTGGCTGTTCTTGATTGATTCTCACTTTGTTCCCTGACATTTTTCCTTTCACATATAATTTTAATTTCCACCAAGTTGTAGTGCTATCTGCATTCACTTGAAGCAACATAAACTAATTTGAATGGAGCTCCATGCTGCTGTTGCTATCCTGTTCCTCACACTGATATAGATAACCAAGATATTTTTATCTATAACAGTGAAGTCAGCCATTTAGATGCAATGTCCTCTCAATTTGGGGAAGTTTGAACCAAAAGACATCACCACAAATACTATAGTGACTTTAGTGCAGCACCTAGCATAGTGGGGCCTCAGTCTCTCAGATATTCTGGGTACAAATAATATGCAGTACTAGATAATATTATCTGTCCATACCAAAAGGAAATACATGAAATTGGTCCTTAGCATCTCTTTCATGTCTCTAAGTCGCTATTTGCATTAGGAATTGCAGAACAGTAACTAATTTGACAATATAGAGTATTTTTAGATTCACTTTTTTCAAAGAATCACATTAACATGGATTTGATAAGAAATATTCTGCATATAAAATTTTATATATCATTAAAACTGAATTATCTATTAATAATGAATATAGAAGGAATGTGAGACTTCCTTTATCAATTATAGCAGTGTTTGTTTAAAGAGTATGGGATCTGATGCAGATATCATTAGAAAAAAATATAGAGACATTTTCAAATTTATGAATTAGCAGCCATTTTTAAATGCCACTTATAATCCATCAGTTAATATCTTAATAATAAATAAGAACCTTCTAGTTCATAAGATCACAAGCATTTTTTTTCACAGACCATAGGAGTAAATCATAATTTAATTACACCCGAACTCCACCCCAAGAACTAACAATCAGATGAATGTTAGGAAAAATTTACTTATTTGTGAATTTAAGGTCCTCTGGTAATATGCCATCTGAATACTAAAGAGTCATTGTTTTTGCTGCAACTAGTCTATTAGATTTTAAATTGCCATTATACTTGTGGTTTTTTTCATAGTTCTGTAATGATGTTAAGGCTGTTCTGAGAACTCATTACAAAAGTGTGGAATTGGAGTTTCATGGGAATGTGCTTTTGTTTTCCTTCTCTCCTTTGTTTCAGAGACCTCTTGAACTCTGGGTCACTGATTCAGTTACAGCCTTTTGCAACATCAAAGCAGTATATTTTTGTGCTTTGTCTTTCTCCTACAGAATTGTAGGAGGTAATGGAAAGAAGTTAAGACTTCCGCTGTAATGCCTGACAGTAGCAATCGGTACTTTTTAATAATATTATTCAACTCTTTTCCAGAACCTAATGGTGCTAAGTAGGGCTGAAAAAAAGGTTTTGGCTTCCACAATTCACGCATTATACAGTTGTCATCTGGGCATCATCTGCTTGCAGGCAGGACTGAGGATATGAATTTCTTTGAGAGGTCTGATGTACCAAAGAAAATATCAGCTGATTTAAAACTAAACAGATGAAAGAGTTTTTTCTTTTTTTTTTATCTTTTTTGTTGTTGTTGTTCAGATTACTTTTATTTTTGGACTGTGATGTTCTGCAGAACAGAAAAACAGCCTATTCACTTTTTAATGACCTATTAAACATCTTATCTTGAATTTGAAAGGTTTATTTTCTTCATGGATGCAGGTCCTTTGCACAACGTCATTAACCATGAGACAGACAGACAGCAGGCTTAGTAAGATAATATTCTTTAGCTTTGCTTTCAGAGTTTCAGGAGTTAAGCCATACTGCAATTGCAAATACTGGAGAAGGCTGATTTTCAGTGCAATAATGCATTCATTAATGAAATAGCTCCTACCAGCTACTAGGAGGAAAAATAACTCTGTCATTATTGACAAACCTGGTACAAGGATAAATAGTAGCTACTGCAGCAACAACAAAAGAACATAGGATTTTTTTTGTGACTGGGAAGTTACTACAGTAAATTCAGATTACTCCAAAAAATCACATCTTGAATCACAGAATCACAGAATCACAGAATTTCCAGGTTGGAAGAGACCTCAAGGTCATTGAGTCCAACCTCCAACCTAACGCTAACAGCCCACCACTAAACCATATCCCTAAGCTCTACATCTAAGCGTCTTTTGAAGACTTCCAGGGATGGT
>JAACYQ010017792.1:0-21385 GCA_011075105.1 Heteronetta atricapilla
TCATCTCCCAGCCTGTAGCTCTGCTTGGGGTTATTGCGCCCCAGGTGGAGGACCCAGCACTTGGCCTTGTTGAACTTCATGTAGTTGACCTCAGCCCATCGGTGCAGCCTATCCAGATCCTCCTGCAGAGCCTTCCTACCCTCGAGCAGATCGACACACGCACCTAACTTGGTGTCATCTGCAAACTTACTGAGGGTGCACTCAATGCCCTCGTCCAGATCATTGATGAAGATATTAAAGAGGACCGGCCCCAGCACCGAGCCCTGGGGGACGCCACTATTGACTGGCCTCCAACTGGACTTGGCTCCATTTACCACGACTCTTTGGGCCCGGCTATCCAGCCAGTTTCTAACCCAACGAAGCGTGCGCCAGTCCAAGCCAAGAGCAGCCAGTTTCTTGAGGAGAATGCTGTGGGAGACGGTGTCAAAAGCCTTGCTGAAGTCAAGGTAGACCACATCCACAGCCTTTCCCTCGTCCACCCAGCGCGTTGTGCTGCAAGGGGATCCAGAACAGCCCCAAGCCCCACAACACGCCCGCCCCCCCCACCCCCCCGCAAGCCAAGGCCTTGCAGAGTTGTGACATTCAATGCTCACAGGGTGGCTCAGACTCCTGGGTGTTTACTGGTTCTGGTATTATGTTCTGGGGAGGGGGAGATGCAGGGTGCAGGGGACAGATCGCAGGGAAAGAAGTATCCCCACTCCACCCCGCAGCATCCCTTCCACCACTCAGGTCCCCCCCAAACCCAGTTGAGTGATGGCGTGGGAGCAGGTAGAGAAGTAGCTGAGCTGGGGCAGCTGCCACACACACACAGGTCAGCCCCAGGGGGCTATTTCAGGGCCTGAGCTCAGCACCAGCAGCTGGGAGAGCTCAGGCCACATTCCTGGCCATCTGGCATGCAGAGGGCTGCAGCCCCAATGGGGGCGGTTTTGGGGGTCAGCGTACTGGGGGATGACCCACCTGCACCCCCTCCTGCTGCCCTGCCCAGGGATATTTTCAGCTGGCTGCAGGAATGGGGCCAGGAGCTGTGCTGGAGCCCGGCCGGCTCCCCAAATCCCAAAGCAACAATATCCTCCCTGGCCCCCGGCAGCACCTGCAAGGACTGCGCATGGCTGGCAGAAGGGGTCTGGCCAGCTGAGTGCTGCTCTTGGACATGCCTCAAATAGTTTCCATGCTGTATAAGCACCCGCACTGCGCTTCTCCACCACCACCAAGGAGGGCTGATGGTCCCCTCACACAGTCCGCAGTGGGATCTGCGGCACCCCTGCCCACCAGCCCTACTCCTTGGGGCCACCCTGCACTCTCCCAGTGCCCCGGGTCAACCTAGCAGACCCAAACTTTGAGATGCTGGCCACCCCCTTGGGTTGCAACCCCTCCTTCCCTGCACCTCGCCATCGACATGTGCACAGAGAAAGCAGAAAATCCTTTTTTATTGATGAAGGCATCTTTCCAAGGAGCCATCCACATCCCCCTACCGCACCCTAAAGTCTCAGGGAGAGCTGGCTTCCTTCTATGTATAATAGGGGATGCTTAAAGTATCAAAATAGTGAGAGAAGCCTCAGCAAGTGCAAGGGGAGGGATGGGGTCCTGGAGCCGTGGAGGGGTGAGGAGTTCCAGGCCACTGGGCAGGATGCTCTGGGGTGGCTCAGTGCCTCCTGGGGATGCTGCAGAGGAAGAGGGGTGGGTGATTCAGCCAGCAGTAAGGCAACAGAGGTGAAAGGCGGCTCTGTGCAAGAGCGTAGCAAAGTAAGGTGCAGAGCAGTGTACAAGATAGGGCAAGACACCAGCCTCCCCCTCTCCTGCCTGGAGGGGGGAGAAGAAAGGAGCGAGAGAAGGAACGACAAAGGCACAAGAAAAATTCTGAAAGGCCTGGAGGGCCGGACCCCACCACAGGAGGGAGCCCTATGTCCCCACAACTGGGGCTGGCAGCGGGGGCACCTTGAGCCGGTCCAGGACAGGATCCCACTCCTAGAAGCCCCCTACAGGGGTGCTGGTTGGGCCCTGGCGCAGGTGCATGGGAAGGTGGGCTGGGTGGCGAAGCAGAGATGCTGGTGTGGTACCTGCTCGGGGCAGTGCTGCGTGGTGTCTGGGTTAGCCCTGGTGCACCGGTGCAGGCAGGGCTCTGGTCTACCTGAGGCAGCCCAGCGCTGCTCGAGGTGGGTTGTCTTAAATAGGAGCCGTCGGCAGCAGTCTGTGCAGTGAATGGCAGAAGGGCTTTGCCTGGGCACAGAGCGGTGGCATGGGGCTCAGTTCTGCTCCTCCTCCCGCAGCTCAGAGGGCAGGAATTTGTACTGCTGCTGCCGGATCATAGCCAGCTTCTTGCACGCCTCCTCCAGCTCCCGCTCCTTGCGCAGCATCTCCTCCTGGGCTGCAATGATCTGCCAAGGGAACGCAGTGAGATGTCTCAGCAGCCCATGGCAGTGACAGACGGAGCACACCTTGCTCTGCGCCCTCCCATCCCCTCCCATCTCATGGTCCCAGAGCAGTCCCTGCGTCCAAAACCATGCTCCTTGGGAGACACGGGAGAGCGCAATGCACCCTGCAGACAGGTCTCACATCCAGGAGGCAGAGATGGAACCTGTGCCACCCCACAGTGGGCTGCACCCATCCCTTATGCAATGCTCTGCCTTTCGCACGCACCCTGGATGCTGGGATGGTTCAGGTGTCACACCAAGAAGGAAGAGTGTTACACTGTTAGGACATCAGAACGAGCATGTTCACTGGCTGTGCCCGTAGCTACAAGCAGCAGGAAGACCGCAAAGCCCAACTGGGTGGGATGGGTGCCATTTCCCTGTCTGCAGCATTGTTTTGAGGCTCTTTGGGGATGTACTCTGTGTTGGTGGATGGTAGGACATGGCTGTAGTGGTGGCAGCCAGAGCTACCCCCTGCCCCACTGGAGCAGCCCCACTCCTCACCTGTGCAATTCCCCCCACCATCTTCTCCTTCACCACCACAGTCTAATCATGGTTCTGAAAGGCAGCTGCCTTCTGCGCTGCCTTCACCAGATTATCTGATGTTCTCTTCATGGTGTTGCCGGTAGCCTGGAGTGGGAAAGAGGTGGGGGAACAGCATCCTAAGCTTGGGGCACAACTGCTGCCTTGGTGGGGGAAGCCCTGTCCCAGCAGGGCAGGAGAGGTGGCTGGGCGAGGTGGGAGCTGCAGGCAGAGCTCCCTGAGGATGGCTTGCTGCCAGCAGCACTTCTCATGACCGTTTCAGGCACTGCTGCTCCCAGTCAGGCTCCTGTGGCGCTTCCCTCACTCTGCTCCCTTCTGAGCAGCGGAGCAGGGGTTTCAGGGCAGCCTGGCTGACCTGTCCCAGCCTTTGCCCTGAGGTGCTACCCCCAAGGTCCCACTGGGATCCTTGTGTTAACCCCCAGCACGTGGGCATTAACCTCCATGCCATGGCCACGGAGGGTTAATCTCCTATGTCAAAACATGTCCCCAGACATTAATGCCAGGGATTCAGTGAACACATTTCAGGAATTCCCAAGCCAGACCATCAGCCCTGAATGCCCCCAGCTCAGCAACCCCAGCCTGGTGGACAGGAGCCCAGAATTATGCACGCATGCAGTCCAAGCTATATGGAGCCTGCATCCAAGTGAACCACTGACAGTATGCAGGCAGGGAGCACAACCTTGTGGAGATGCTTCCTCTGTGCCATGGCCTCATCCCACAGTCCCACATGCCCTCCCTCACCATCACCCACCCTTCAAGCACCCACATGGGTGTTCAGGAGCCTGGAGGAGGCAGCTGGGGCTCAAGGGCAGCCTGGGACTCACCTGGAGCCTCTTCATGGCCTCCGAGTCATGGTCAGCCTTCACCTTGCAGGCCACCAGGAGCTGTGCCGTGGAGGCAGCCACTTGCTTGGCTGATGAACTTCTCCTCACTGGCGTGGCCCTGCACTGCCGCGTTGGCGGCTTCACACAGGTTGTTGGTAGCAACAGCCACCATGCGTGCCTACAGCAAGAGAGAGTGTCAGAGGGGTGTGGGAGCCTCCCAGGAGAGGGTCCCAGGGAGGACATAGGACTTGGGATGGGGACAATCAATCAGCTTCCATGCCATATCCCAGCTGGTGGGAGAGGGAGCAAGCAGTGGGGATGCCTCCTCCATGGAGGAGAAGCACAAGGGCAGCGCAACCTTCTTTTCGGAGCAGGAACAAGGGGAGATGTCCCCTGCCCCAAAGGCACTATGTGACCTTGATACTCACAGCTGAAATGAGTCCCTGGGACCACTGCCCATCATCCACTGCGTTGGCTGGGATGGCTCCCACCTGTGAGGCAGGAGAGGACTAGTGAAGCACGAGGGCTGCGGGCAGCCACTGGAGAAGGGAGGGGGCCCACCACAGCCCTAGATCCACCTGCCTGTTCCGTGAAAGCTCTGCATCTTGCCAACTTCAGCCCCAGGGTCCCTGCTAGAACGTCCCACCCACCTTCACCTCAATGTCTCTGAGCAAGCCCACCTCCAAGGGGTCAGCCCAGGACCCCACAAACCGTGCACGCAGTGCTTTGGCACTGACTCACACACTGCTCCTTTCTTTCCCCCTCCCAGCCTTACCTTTCCTTAGGCCACTAATTCTCGCTGGGCTGCTGAGGCTGCCTTCACCAGGGCGCTCGTAGCTGCCGCAATAGATTTGGCAGCTTCCAGGATCTGTTCCTCAAAGTCCAGGCTCTCATGTGCTTGCTGTAAACATAAACAGGAGCGTGAGTCCTACACGGGGCTGCCAGGAAGGTGGCAGGGGGCTGAGGGGGGCACACATAGAGCTGGGGACAGGAGTGATGGCTGTGGGACACAGGAGGGAAGGGGCTGCCCCAGAGGGGGTTCAGGTGGGGCTCAGCACCCTGTGCTACCTTAGGCTTGGACCTTGGCTTCAGCTACTCCAGCTTCTTAGCTGCAGCCTCAATGGCAGCTGCTGCCCCCAGCAGCTCATTCTCAGAGATGTCTGTGGGATCTTCTGGGTCAACCCACTCCATCCCTAGAGAAGACAGAAACCAAAACAGGTTAAAGCCAAATACGGCTTAATTTCTGACCCACCCTACCTCCTCCCATCAGCTGCTGAGCCTCAGGCTCTAATCCCAGCCCCAGATGCTTTCCCAGAGATGGATGGAGCCATGGAACTCACCTTTCATGGCTTCAGCTGCTTGGATGAGCTCAGTGACAGAGCTGGCCACCTGCTTAGAGTACCCAGACAGCTGCTGCTTCAGCTCGTGGGTCGGCTTCTGCAGGATCTGGGGGAAAGGAGCAGGCCTAAGCACCTGTTGTGGTTTAACCCGGCCGGCAGCTAAACACCACACAGCCGTTCGCTCACCCTCCCCCCTCCCTCTCTGGGATGGGGGAGAGAAACGGGAAATTGAAGCTTGTGGGTTGAGATAAAGACAGTTTATTTAAGAGAGATAATAATAATAATAATAATAATAATAATAATAATAGTAATATGTACAAACAAGTGATGCACAATGCAATTGCTCACCACCCGCTGACCGATGCCCAGCCCAACCCCGAGCAGCCGGCCCCCCACCCTGGCTAGCCACCCCTATATATTGTTCAGCATGACGTCAGATGGTATGGAATACCCCTTTGGCCAGTTTGGGTCAGCTGTCCTGGGGCTGTCCCCTCCCAGCTCTTGCTGCCCCCCCAGCCTGCCCGCTGGCAGGACAGAGCGAGGAGCTGAAAAGTCCTTGGCTTAGTGTAAGCACTGCTCTGCAGCAATTAAAACACCAGCATGTTATCAGCACTCTTCTCATCCCAATCCAAAACATAGTACCTCACCAGCCATTAGGAGGAAAAACAACTCTGTCCCAACTGAAACCAGGACACACCTTATGGAGATCATGAAGCAGAGGGTGGACCCTACCTGGCAGCTCCTTTTGACCCTGTTTTACCCCTCGCCCCCAGAATTCGTCTGCCTGAAAAAGTGCCACCAGTCCCACCTAGGGCCCGTGGTACCAGCAGCCACCCATTTCAGGCTGCTGCTGCTGGTGCCACTGCAAAACAAGTGGACCCTGTAAGTCCATTTGAGGTGCTCCCCCCACAGAAATAGAGCAGGAACCCCCTACCCCCTGTGAGTATGTATTGGTCACTGTTTGCCATCCTGTCTCAAGCGACGCTGGCTGGTCTCTTCCTGCATGGGGACAGGACGATCTTTTCCTTTTCCTTGGCACTGTTCAGTCCACGGCTTCTGGGACATCTTGCAGCACCAAGGTCCTCAGTTCAAGTCAGGGTCCTTCCAGCACTCAGCAGCTGCCCCCCAGGATCTCCTTTTCTCCCCCCGTCAAAGCACTTCAAGCTCCAGAAAGCCATCCCCCCTCACCGTTCCCCTTTCCGAGATTCATCTGCAAACACAAGCTGGGCATGGAAGGACCCTGGAGCCAGGTCCCAGTCCCTGCAGGAATACATGTCCCCTTCGCAGAAGATCCCCCCTGCAGCTGGGATGGAGGGCAGGCATGCACACACCACAGCACACCGGAGGCCACACATCAGCTTGAGCAGGGGTGAGTACAGGCACAGATGGCGGGGTCCTGCCCCAAACCACATAGGCACAGTGCCACCCCAGCGCCCGGCTGGGCACACGGACACACTGTTCATGCTGAGGTTAGACACTGGCAGGCACACCAAGTGTCACCTTACTCACCAGCTGATTGGGGAAGATGAAGAGGAGAGAGAAGAAGGCAGTGAACACCCTGGCAGAGACACGCGAGCAATGGGGACATGCGGGCAATGGGGACGCGCATGGGGTGGGGTGAAGGAGGTGAGATGGAGAGGTGGGGAGGAAGGCTCGGAGGTCCCAGGCCCTGCTACCATCACCACTTCATACTTCAGCCCTGCATAATTATTGATGGACAGGCTCCTGAGGCTCCCAGGGCTGGAGGAGGTACCCGCACCCAAAGCGGCTCTCCTCACCCCGCTTGGCACCTCACTTCTCCCCACCCTGAACTCTTTAACTGCAGTTCTCAGCCTGCATTTCTCTGCTTTTGGTGATGGAGACCTATTGTTACCAAATACCAAGTCCCCATGGAGGTTCAAATTCCTTCCCCTCCCCAGTGAAATATGCTGCTGGCTTACTCTTTTGCTGGGAGCCAAGTTTTCCATCCAGAGACAAATAACTCTCTTGAACTCTAACCACTCCTGCTTGCACACTGAGGCATTGGTTCCCAAAGGGACAGATCCAGCATACATACAGCAACAGTCTTCACTGCTGCTGGGGGGTAAGGCAGTATCCTGTCCATAATCTTCCATTCTACATCCCTCAATATGGGGCAGGGCTCAGCGCTGCAGACTGCCCCATCAGTACCTCCTCATCCCTTCTGCTCACTGCCTTCCGGGAACCTGCTGCCCTCCCATAGATGTGACCCCTGTGCTGGCTTCCTGCATTCACAGACCAGAGCGCTGCAGAGTCTGGAGGGTTCCTGACTTTATTTGGGACTTGTGTGGGGCCATCCCAGCAAAGTCATGGCAGTTGCATATGGCAGGGAGCCCTCAAGCTGACAGCAACGGCCAATTTGCCCTTGTGAGCATGTCTGGACAAAAAGCTGTATTATTAAGTCTATCATCTGTTCTGACAAGATTTTTTAAATTGCTAAATGGTCTCTTTCTAGAGGCCATAAGCTTACTAAGATGTACCTCCAGTGAATATTTCATGGGATGGACTGCATGTATGATATTCAGGAGACATTGCATGACAGCTGGAAGGTTACACCCAAAATGCAGTGGAATAGCATGCTTCTGCAAGTAGTCTGACCTTGGGCACTGCCACAGTATGTCATTAGCCCAATCATATGCTAATAACAGGTCATCCAGAGAATTTCACCTAGCATTTCAGTCTTGGCTGCAATGACTTATGTGTGGCTAAAGCATCTTCCAGAAAGACATTTGATCTAGATGCAGAGCATGAAAAACTCACTGCTCTTTGTAACTGTATCCCAATGGTTATGTCTTTCAGATAAAACCATCCTTTGATTTCCCCCATCTGGCTTCAATTTCTAGCCCTTGGGTCCTGCCTGCCTCCCTCTTTGTTCTCAGTCCCCTTTTAACCAACCTAGTGAAATTGTGCTGCATAACTGACCCCATGCTTGCTCTTTTTCCTTGCTTCAGGTCTAGGGCTATCAGCAGATCTACAGGCACACATTCTGTGCATCCTTGCAGCAGGATCAGCTCTTACAATCTTGCCAAGAACGCAAACCACTGGAAGCACTTCACTGAATCCTTTCTTCCCATCTCTTGGTTAATCCAGTCTTAATTTGCTTCATATGAACTACACTGATCTTGTAGGACAGCTAATTAAAGCAGCCAACTGAAGTACTCAGAAGGACTAAGCTGGAGGAAGACTGGATCAAAAGAGTGCAGCTGGCCTTTGCAGTCAACACCTCTGCCACTGCAGGCACTGCCTGTCTCGCACACTCGTATGAGCTTAACGAGCTCTGTTTTCACACTGGCTAAGTTTCTCACTCCCACTACTCATAATGGAAGCTGCTTCAGGATTCTGTTCCTGTGTTGTGAATTTCCAGCCTCTGTTTATGGCCAGTTAATCTCCATCTGTTGTTACCCAAATACTTTTCTTCAGAGCTTGTTGATCACTCTGACATCTGCTTCTGTAAGTAATTATAGGCAGCCCTCCCATCCCTCCCCACCTTGCCTGCCTAAGCAATCAGGGAACACAGGAAGTGCTCCTTTCCTGTATGGGACCATCATGGGGATGGAGGTGAGCCACACACTAGGTACAGGGGCGAGGAAGGGGAGAGGAATCTGACACCTGCTTTTTCAAGATGATTTTGACATCAAATGTCTAGCTCAGGTCAAAGCAACTTTAACAGCACTAGCCCAGAGCACTGCAGCAATGAAGAGCTGTGCAGTCTCAAGGCAGCCAGCAGGTCTCTCCTTTATGTCAGGACCTGAAGGACAGGCAGCGCAACCTGCGTGCCAGTGGCCACCGCACGTTACCTCCTCCCCTGCACTCAGCCCCATGGCAGGGCTCACCTTGGGTGCTTTAGGGACAGGCAGTAAGGGGGAGCACACTAAAAGACCTCAGAAGGAAGAGTTGCAGAGCCCATAGGAAGTTGGGGATCTGGGGAGCACCCTGGTATCTACGGGCAGCCTCAGCAAACCATGGGAATGGGGCTGGGGACACTCACCACCAGCACGTGATCCAGCAGCTCCAGGTAGCCACCAGCACATTCCGTGCCAAAGCGCAGCGCCCACTGCCACACGTCCACGCTCACCTCCGGGTGGTAGCCAGCCTCCTGGAACCCAGAGATAGCGATTCACATCCAGACACCTCCCCTGCCACACTGGGGGCTCATGGAGGGCACCCGCTTGTCCCCCCAAACCCGTGCCAGCCCCATGTCCCCTGCCCACCCATGTGACACCTTGCAGGCACACAGCAGGTCCGTGATGGCACAGCGGCTCAGATTGGCTGTGGCGATGACATCCTCCTGCCGACATGAGTTGCCAGTGGCCACAGTTTTGGCCGTGGCCATCGTGATGCCTTTTGTCATTTGGATGAAGTCCTCTGGTGTCGAGACCTGGGCAGGAGGCACTGGGGAAGAGAAGACCTGAGAACAGAGAGTCAGGAGTGAGGCGCAGGGCAGCAGGAGGGCAGGAGGCCAGCCACAATGCTGTGTCTGTACTCACCGCCAGCTCTTGGCGGATGTGCTCTATTGTGGTCTCCAGCACCCGCATCCCTTTTGTGGCCTCGTCCTCGACAGCTTTCACCGTCTTCAGCAAGGAAGTGACATTGGTGACCATCACCTGTAGAAGGGAGAACAGAACTGGGAAAAAGCCCCAAGAAAGCTCTGGAACGCTGCCAGCACCTGTCCCTCCCTTTGTGGTTTGGTCCCAAACTGTCCCTTCTCCATACTCCACCTCATTTTGATCTCCCACTTTGTGTTGTGCCCTACCTTTTATGTGTCCCCTTGCCCTGACTGCCTCCCAGTTGTCCTCCTGTGAAATGTGTCCATTTGATTTGTGTGGTGTATGAAACAATGCTAGGGCAGCATGATGAAATGTAACTTTCTATCTAAGAAAAACAGAGTGATTAGTATACATAGTTCTTGTACTGTGCAAAATAAGAGTCTAGCAATTCGTGTAAATAGAGGGCTTGAAGGACGAACACTGAGACTCAAGTCTGGGAGATAAGAGGACCAAGGAGTTTTTTTGGAAACTGCTGACTTCTGCATGAGATGCTGCCCAAGCTTCTGATGTCTGGTAAAGGGATCCACCAAATAAGGAGAAAGGGGGAGTTGAAGGACGACCGAAGGACAAAGCCTGGGAGGAAGACTATGAGCCTTCAGCACAAGAGACCCCCAGAAAGACCACCAGAGACTGATACGCATGCGTCCGGAGAGGGTTTGGATTCTGGGAACTAATTATAATAACCCTGCCTTTTCTAGGAATAGTGATGAATATGTATTAGTCTAGGAGCATAAAAATCAGCCCCCTGATGTAACAGGTGTGCATCTTGGTGGAGCAGAGACTCCCGGTGCACCCAGCACTGTTTGCTTGCCTCTATTTGCTTAATAAATTACAAACTTTAATTTTAATCCTATTTGGGACTCAAGCATTTATCACAATTGGGGGCTCGTCCGGGATGGTCTTGGTTCCTGAATTCTGACTTGATCTAGGAGGGGCGCCCCACCATTCGGTGGCTCCTGTTCGAGTCAGGTCGGGACTAACACCATCCTGAACCTGAATAAAGGTAAGCAAAGAATTTGATTTTTTTATGGGCTCCCTTGCCGGCTGCAGCACTGTTTTTTACACGTAATTCTGAGCGTGAAGATCCGAATGAAGACGACGGAGTCTTAAGTATTTAAGGCGTATACCGTTCGGTTGGGTGGGATTTGGTTGCCTGTGTGTGTAAGAGTGTGACTGAGACGGAACCTAGTTCTGAAGCGAGTGCGGAGGTCTTCTAACCGCGGTTCCAATCTCCTGCGAGGGACTTGGCCGGTGAAGGACCGAAGTGATTCCTATAGGATTCGTGGGTGGGTGATAGGTCCTAAACCCCCTGCAAGACACTCTTACTAGGTAACCAAGGGCTGTAGGAATTGCCACAGTAAAATTCCTAGATGAGTCAGACAAAAGGCCCAGTCAGCATGGGTTTATGGAAGGCAGATCCTGCTTGACGAACCTGATCTCCTTCTATGACAAAGTGACGCGCTGGGTGGACGAGGGAAAGGCTGTGGATGTGGTCTACCTTGACTTCAGCAAGGCTTTTGACACTGTCTCCCACAGCATTCTCCTCAAGAAACTGGCTGCGCTTGGCTTGGACTGGCGCACGCTTCGTTGGGTTAGAAACTGGCTGGATAGCCGGGCCCAAAGAGTCGTGGTAAATGGAGTCAAATCCAGTTGGAGGCCAGTCACTAGTGGCGTCCCCCAGGGCTCGGTGCTGGGGCCGGTCCTCTTTAATATCTTCATCAATGATCTGGACGAGGGCATTGAGTGCACCCTCAGTAAGTTTGCAGATGACACCAAGTTAGGTGCGTGTGTCGACCTGCTTGAGGGTAGGAAAGCTCTGCAGGAGGATCTGGATAGGCTGCACCGATGGGCTGAGGTCAACTACATGAAGTTCAACAAGGCCAAGTGCTGGGTCCTCCACCTGGGGCGTAATAACCCCAAGCAGAGCTACAGGCTGGGAGATGAGTGGTTGGAGAGCTGCCAGGCAGAGAAGGACCTGGGAGTGATGTTTGATAGTCGGCTGAATATGAGCCAGCAGTGTGCTCAGGTAGCCAAGAAGGCCAACGGCATCCTGGCTTGTATCAGAAACAGTGTGGCCAGCAGGGCTAGGGAGGTGATCGTCACCCTGTACTCGGCTCTGGTGAGGCCGCACCTCGAGTACTGTGTTCAGTTTTGGGCCCCTCGCTACAAGAAGGACATGGAGGTGCTTGAGCGGGTCCAGAGAAGGGCAATGAAGCTGGTGAGTGGTCTGGAGAACAAGTCCTACGAGGAGCGGCTGAAGGAGCTGGGCTTGTTCAGCCTGGAGAAGAGGAGGCTCAGGGGCGACCTTATCGCTCTCTACAGGTACCTTAAAGGAGGCTGTAGTGAGGTGGGGGGTTGGTCTGTTCTCCCACGTGCCTGGTGACAGGACGAGGGGGAATGGGCTTAAGTTGCGCCAGGGGATTTTTAGGTTAGATGTTAGGAAGAACTTCTTTACTGAAAGGGTTGTTAGGCACTGGAACAGGCTGCCCAGGGAGGTGGTGGAGTCACCATCCCTGGAGGTCTTTAAAAGACGTTTAGATGTAGAGCTTAGGTATATGGTTTAGTGGGGACTGTTAGGGTTAGGTTAGAGGTTGGACTCGATGATCTTGAGGTCTCTTCCAACCTAGAAATTCTGTGATTCTGTGAAAATTGAAGACCCGGGACCAGAGAAAAGGGAGCAAATTAAAAATGGTTCAGTACTATATGATAGAATGGCCAAATCAGGATATCCAATAATTAATAAGGACCTAGAACCTGTGGAATCAGGACCTTTGAGTCCATCATAGTCAGCTCAGGCTTGTGAGCTGCATGCTCTATGTAGGGCCCTGGAACTATTAAAGGGGAAAAAGTGGGGCTATATTTACAGCACGTTGAACTGAATGAACTCCCCATGCCTGAATCACCACCAGAAAGCAGTGTTGTACAACAAAAAAACTGGAAGTTTCGCCAAAGATGTTGCCATTAAATTAATAATATTAATTAATAAAATGTAATTAATAAAAAAAATACTCATCTCTTGCCATGAAATACTGTTACTATTTAACTTTATGTTCTAGTTTGGAGACAAAAAGGAATATAGTTAAGGCATGAGCATGTGACTTTCTGTTTCCTTAAGGTGGTGAGCTTTAATTCTATTCATGCTGAGTCTCAGTGAGACATACTAGCATCCATGTGGACCCATTCATTTTAATGTTGTAAAATCGTGGGTCAGATGATTCAAAGCCTTAATGTAAATGTACTCAAGTAGGGGAAAGGTGAATTGGTATCATTTATTTTAAAAAGTCATATGGTGGATTTGTTTGTTTTTTAAGTTTGTACTACTATAAAAATCACATGAGCACGCTTGTTGAACAGTAAAAGTTATTTTTATGTAAGTGCATGTACTCTTTCTATTTTTGAACAAACAGTAGTATCAAATACTTGTTTAAATATTAAGTGGGTGTTTTGAGCCTGCAAATATAATATTGGCTCTAAAACTCTGCTTGCATAAGTACCATTTATTATACCACTATATTTCTGATGTTTGCATAATCATAAAAGGACCTCAAAACTTGAATATACAAACTGAAATATAAGCTGATAGCCTTGAATATGTCAGTGTGCAATATAGTGGCCTTTGAGGACTGTCATGATAACCCTTTTACATTACAAAGCTAATGTTTTAGTCCTAAATTTTCAGGACCCCTTAGCACAGAAGAAAGCTTTATAAAATTACTGATGTGAATTTCTCTTAAAATGTATATTTTTGTGTCCAGTTGTATTATTTAAGTGTTCCTTTGTATCAATTCATGTATGCTTCTGTTGTGGTTTAACCCGGCCAGCAGCTAAACACCACACAGCCGTTTGCTCACCCTCCCCCCCCCCCCCCGGGATGGGGGAGAGAAACAAGAAAAAGTGAGGCCTGTGGACTGAGACAGAGACAGTTTATTGGGACATAAAATAAAATAATAATAATAATGATATGTACGGAGTGGGTGATGCACGGTGCAGTTTTTTGCTATCCGCTGACTGATGCCCAGCTTGTCCCCATGCAGTCGGCCCCCCCGGCCCCCGCTAGCCACCCCTATACATTGTTCAGCATGATGTCAGATGGTATGGAATACCCCTTTGGCCAGTTTGGGTCAGCTGTCCTGGGTCTGTCCTCTCCCAGCTCTTGCTGCACCCCCAGCCTGCCCAGTGGCAGGACAGAGCGAGAAGCTGAAAAGTCCTTGGCTTATTGTAAGCACTGCTCTGCAGCAATTAAAACATCAGCATTTTATCAACATTAGTCTCATTCTAAATCCAAAACATAGCACCCTACCAGCTACTGGGAGGAAAATTAACTCTATCCTAACTAAAACCAGGACAGCTTTTAAAACAAAGAAGGGAGAGTAGGGGTGTGACCCCTAGGAAAAGATAGATAAAGTATGCTATGTTCTTAATTTTTTTAAATCGATGGACAGAGGAAGGTCCTTGCATCTGTCCGTGCAGGAGAAAAGGCAGACAGACAGATCTAGGAGACAGATCTGGGAGAAACTCAGTTAAAGAAAGTCATGGTAAAATAAATAAATAAATAAATAAAATTAAAAAATTACAGCACCAATTATTGGGAAGGGCCCTACATTCTAATAACTTGGGGGCCGAGGTTGTGCTTGTGTTTTAACAGAAGCCAGTCCTAGATGGGTGTCAGCATTGTGAGTCCGTCTGGCCATCTCATCATCTGCCTTAACATGATCACAGCACCCTCCTCTGCGGTTTGGGCTCCAGCTCAAACAAAAAACAACGTCTGGGAGGGTCCCGCTGGCATATGCCCGACCAACAAACAAGGACTCCAGTAGCTGGAGGGGCAGCCAGAGCCCCCCGGCTGGGCAGCACTCAGTACCTGCCTCTCCCAGGGATGTGGTTACAAAGTTTGTTAAAGATAGAATTAGTGTGCCTGGAAGTTTTTCTCTGTGTTTTAGTTTGTGTTAATTGTGCTTTCTTAATTTGTGTTAATCGTGCTTTTTTATGTTAAAGGAGGGGGAGATGTGGGAGTGTGGCCATGGGGGTCGACAAGGCCCATGGTTGGTGATAACATCAGGAATGCAAAGAGTTCAGAGGAGGGAACAAAGAGGGGTGATTCAGGAGACCCCTTGCCATCTCAGGTTGCTTGTTCTCCGGCCTTTGGGGCATGGAACGGTGGTAAAAATGTTATTAGAACACTTGAAACATGGGATTAGAAATTACAGAGTGACTGATTAAGAATAAATATATAGACAACACTCACTGCTTAATATGTGCTACATTTCGATGTACTGGGCCTATGCTGCGCTTAGGCCTCCAGATGAGCCCCTGGGGCCTCAAGAACCAGACGAGCCCCTGGGGCTCCAAGAACCAGATAAATCTAAACCTCCCGTGCTGCCCAGCGCTGAATAAACATACCTACTTTACAATCTTACTGATTGGGGAGTCAGTTTTTCGCGACTCATTTGGCGAGCCAGGCAGGAGACACTCTGCTCGGCTGTGGGATCGACTGCGGAGCGGACGCCCCTAGGTGCACCCCGAGTATTTTCCTTGGAGGGGACTCCACTCCCAGTCGCTCACCACGGGAGCAGACAAGGACCTCATGAAGATGCGGACAAACGGTATGTTTTACAGTACAGGAAGGGCCTGTAAGTCGTACGCGTGGCCAGGGCAGCTGGTAAATCTCGCAGAGACGTCTGGCATGCAGCATAGTCCCTGTAAGGGAGGAGGGTACCCTACAGGCTGACCGACAGAGCGGTCAAGGGGGATTTGGTGACCGATAAAGTGGCCGCTAGCGATCTTGGGAGTAGATCGAGCAAATCTGAGGTTACCGCTGCATTCCAGGTTTGGGAGCCAGGACGGACCTGCTAATGACTGTGTAAGAAGCAGGAGAAGGGTAAACGGGCCTCTCACAATTGTGACAAGGTCACCTGGGTAATGTTTGCAGCTGCTGGAGGGATACTAACTGGAGTGTTAATAATTGTATGTCTTATTTTTAAATGTCCAGGTATTTTGTGTTGAAAGTATTTGTGTAAGTGTATGTGTTTGAAGCAAAGTGGAGTGAGTCACTCCACGAAGAACACAGTCAGAGACAATATTTGTTTGGTTGGTTATCATTCTAAATTATATATTCTTGTGGTATGAATGAGATATGCTAGGGGCCTCTCTGTGTGATTGCAAGATTGTGCTGTGAGTGAGACGCAGCATCGCTGCGAAGCGAGTGCGGAGTTCCCATCCGCGGTTCCGTATTCTCCGCGAGGGGAGCGGCCGGAGACGAACGAAGTGCATGACAGACCGAAAAGAAGTGCTGTTTTATCCAAGTGTTCATGGTGCTGCCCAATATATGTGCCCGGCGGTGTATCTTGTGTATTTATTTTTGCTCTTAAATGTTTTGAGTGTGACAAGGAGGAAGGTGGGAGCATTATCTAAGTAACAGTTAAGAAGTTTTGGTGTATTCGCTGTGGTGTTCAGTCAGTTTCCCAAGTACTGGGGGAGGAGGGGGTTGACTGATTATCAAAGTGGCAGAAAGGAGAGAGTCACTTCTTTGGTGGTTTGGGCTTGAGCCCTGGAAATTTGGTAAGAAGGGGGAGAGCGAATTTATTTAGGCCTCAATACCTTTTAAACCCCCATATTGATGGATATGCAGGAGTGATTCCTTGTTTTGTATGGGCTTACTAGCAAAGTGCATGAGAAAAATTGGCATTCGGCTTGAAATTCGGTCCTTTTGAAATGTAAATTTTGTGGAAAAGGTGGTGTCCTTTGTCCAGAAGACAGAAGGCTGAGTGCTTCAGGTGTTTTCCCAAAGTCCTGTGGATCTGTGATTGGAATGGGACTCTCTAATAATCTGAAACAGTGAAGTTTGTATGTGGAAAGAATTTAATCCCAGAGAACTGGAACATTTGGGAAGAAGATTAGGAAAAGAGAGTAAAAAACTGCAATAAAAAGGGTTGTGTGGAAATTGAAACAAGGGCCAGTATCTAATAAGGAATAGTAATAAATAAATAAATGGGAATGGGAAATCAAGGAAATGAGTAATATCCAAAACAAAGACGTTTTAAAGAAAGCCTCCTTGGCTGCATATTGGCACATTGGAAGGATATTGTTAGAACTGGAGGAACAGAAAGCAAGAGGACTTTCATTAAGTATTGCAATCAGTGCTGGCCACTATATAATCTAAATGGCCACTTTATGGATCAATCGACTATAACGATATCTTGCAATCAATGTTTTTGAGGAGAGAAGGGAAATGGGATGAAATGTTGGATATTGATATGTTGTTTCAGCATCTTGGAGGGAAAAGGTATGGAATTAAGTTGGCCCCTGACTGAGCCTTTGGTGCTGGCATTAGAAAAGTACAGGCTGCAGAAAGATAAAGGAAGTGTTAATAGGTTGTTGAAGGTGTTAAAGGTGTGGTATGTAGTATTTGATACAGCTGTTTGAAGTTGAATGAGCAGGGAAAGAGGATGCAGGGATGTTAATAGTTCTGCCTCAATCCGAGGCTGAGATCTAAAAATCATAGGTGTGAGCTCTCTGGGGCAGAGGGACCATGATGGGTCCAAGAGAGTTGTCATGGGAACAGAAAAGCAGCTAACTCTTAAAACAACCTGAGTTCCCTGAGCTCAGATTGCCAATGGGATCACTCAGGGAACTTTCAGCGACTGCCTTCCCCTGAACGACACCCCAGCTGAGACCCTAATCACTCCGGAAATGATGAACGGCTATACCAAAATCTGGTTAAATTGGGAATTGAGAATTTGTTCCAACAAAGTCCAAAAGAAACCCCTATGGAATTTTTGGACCAACTTTTGAAATGCAATGAAGAAAAATAAATAAATAACAATTTGGACATGGCTTCAGAAAACAGAGGCAATTGGCTAGCCTCTTTCTAGGGCAATTGGCCCCCTGATATCAGAAAGAAATTGTCTTAGGCTGCAGGATAAACTTACAACAGTCAGGAATAACGGGGACCTGGGGCACCTAACCTAGCAGGTCCACTGGTTGAAATAAAGCTAGGGAACGAAGAGAGAGGCTTGAATTTTTGTTGGTTAAGGGAGCTTCTTTCTCTGTGTTAATTAGTCTGTAAATATAATAGTAGCAACTGGCCAATAGGAAAATGAGTTGTTTTTTTTTTTCAATGCTTGAAATTTAAATTGGGAAAAATGATTGGAATTATGAAATGAGGAAAACAGTCAAGTTTGGTTCATGGTACTAGATTTAAAGGATGCTTTTTCCTGCCTGCCTGTGGCAACTGAAAACCAGAAACTCTTTGCCTTTGAATGGGAATATCCTAATAGGGGATGTAAAACTCAGATGACTTGGACAGGGTTACCACAAGGGTTCAAGAATAGCCCCACCATATTCAGGAAACAACTAGCCTGTGATCTTGAAGTTTGAAAGACCCCTTCGGGAAAAGGGGACACTGTTGCAATATGCAAATTATAGCTACTGAAGAAGAAAAGGAATGTGTATCATGGGCTATTAGTTTACTGATTTTTTTGGCACTAATACTGTGAACCCAGCCTCTTTTCTCAGTAACAGAGTTTCCAGATCACCCACTCATGACTGCATCAAGACCATGGACACGGTATACTCCAGCTGACCAGACGTATAGGAAACACCCTTAGAAGAGGTGTGTCCTGGTTTCAGTTAGGACAGAGTTATTTTTCCTCCTAGTAGCTGGTAGGGTGCTATGTTTTGGATTAGGATGAGAAGAGTGCTGATAACATGCTGATGCTTTAATTGCTGCAGAGCAGTGCTTACACTAAGCCAAGGATTTTTCAGCTCCTCGCTCTGTCCTACCAGCGGGCAGGCTGGGGGGGCAGCAAGAGCTGGGAGGGGACAGCCCCAGGACAGCTGACCCAAACTGGCCAAAGGGGTATTCCATACCATCTGACGTCATGCTGAACAATATATAGGGGTGGCTAGCCAGGGTGGGGGGCCAGCTCTCGGGGTTGGGCTGGGCATTGGTCAGCGGGTGGTGAGCAATTGCATTGTGCATCACTTGTTTGTACATATTATTATTATTATTATTATTATCTATCTTAATAAACTGTCTTTATCTCAACCCACAGGCTTCACTTTCCCTTTTCTCTCCCCCATCCCAGAGAGGGAGGGGGGAGGGTGAGTGAACGGCTGTGTGGTGTTTAGCTACCGGCCGGGTTAAACCACAACAAGGTGGAGGACTGGTATATAAATGGCAGCAGCTTTGTCCGGCAGGGATTTTGCCTCACAGGATATGCGGTAACAAACATCAGCCCAAAAGGTGGAAATCATTGCCTTGATAAGAGCTCTTGAGCTGGCAAACATTTGGACAGGTTTGAAATATGCTTTTGGTGTGTTGCATGCACACGGGGCAATTTGGAAAGAGAGAGGACTCTTATCTTCCTCAATTAAACATGCAGAAGAGGCTGATCGCAGTTATTAGGGAAGAAGGAAAAAGGAGGCCCAGACAGGAACAGCCCCGGCTAGGCAAGATTCAATGTGCCCTATGTAAGAAATCTGGGCTTTGGAAAAACGAATGCCTGGAACAGAAAAGAAATGGAAAAAGGAACCGGGGAAGGGAGGTGGTGGTCGCGCGTGCAAAAGACGACTGAAGAGGACTGAAAGAATCTACCCCAGCAGATCCGCTGGTTATAAAAATGAAGATGGGGAACGAGAGAAAAGAGGTGGAACTTCTGGTGGATGTGGGGGCAACTTATTCAGTTTTATATAAAGCATTAGTATCAGTGGGGAATGATTATGTTGTAGTGAAGCGGGCAACTGGCCAATCTGAAATAGCACATTTCTGCAAACCATTGAAATATAAATATGGGAAACAGTGGGGCATTCACATGTTCATATACATGCCCGACTCCCTGGAGTCACTCCTAGGGAGAGATTTATTGGAAAGATTACAAGCAACCATTTCATTTAAAAATGGGGAGATTATTCTGGAGGTAAATGATCAAAGACAATGTGGAAATGTTGAGTTTGATCTTGACAGCTTTTGAGACCAAAGAGGAAATTAGTGAGGAAATCCTAAGTCAAGTGTTTTCTGGAGTATGATCTTCTAATGTACCAGGGAAGGCGAAAAATGCACTTCCAATATAAATTAAACTTAAGGAAGGAAAACAGCCAGTCAGAATTAAACAGTACCCCTTGAAAAAGGAAGACAGAGAAGGAATTAGCCTGATAATCGATTAACATGCTTAAAACCAGAGCTAACTTGGTTTACCAAGTTAGACCTGAAGGATGCCTTCTTTTGCCTCCCTCTCCATGAAGCCAGCCAGAAAATCTTTGTATTTGATTGGAAAAGCTTTAAGAGTGGGCACAAAACACAGCTCACATGGACAAGGGTGCCTCAGGAATTTAAGAACTTACCCACCTTGTTCGGAGAACCACTTGCAAAGGACTTGGTGACCTGGAAAGCCCCATCAGGAGAAGGAAGGCTGTCGCAGTATGTAGATGAAGTCCTAATAGCCACCCAGACAGAAGCAGCATGTGTGGCCTGGATGGGGATTGCCCTGGGAATACTAGCACAGGACCTGGGCCCATATCGAAGGGCAGTTGCTTATTTTTCTAAGCAGCTGGATGCTGCTGCCAAGGGATGGTCAGGATGCCTCAGAGCCATTGCAGCAATGGTGCTAAATATCCAGGAAGCATGCAAGTTCATCTTGGGACAGAAAATAACTGTGCTAGTGTCTCACACAGTGTCCACAGTGCTGGAAGTGAAAGGCGGTCACTGGCTTTCCCCACAGAGGTTCCTGAAATCAGCAGAAACCAAGGGGAGCCTGTACACCATGACTACCTGGAGACCATTGAAGCTACCTACTCCAGCTGTCCAGATCTGAAGGACACTCCTTTTGATGATGTGGAAATATGGGAGCAGCTACGCCATCAGCAGAAAACGACATGCTGGGTATGGAGCTACCTCTTGCAAAGACGTGATAGAATTGGGACCTTTTGCCAACAGATACCTCTGCACAAAAGGCTGAGATAATTGCTCTGACTCGTGCCTTGGAAAAAGCAAAAGGAAGGAAAATAAACATCTGTACAGACTCAAGATACACATTTGGGGTTGTCCATATGGAAAGAAAGAGGACTGTTGAACTTGCCAGAAAAAAAAAAATCAAACATGCAAAAGAAATAATGAGATGTACTTTAAGGCACACCAGAAGTTGAGCTTAGAATTGGAGGAAAGAAATGATCTGGTGGACAGAG
Organism: Heteronetta atricapilla; assembly: GCA_011075105.1. NCBI lineage: Eukaryota > Metazoa > Chordata > Aves > Anseriformes > Anatidae > Heteronetta > Heteronetta atricapilla. Next base: position 20,862 of record JAACYQ010017792.1, read on the forward strand.
AGGCAAAAGAAGCAGCAGAAAATGAGGTAGCAACTGAGGGAGCCCTGGTTCTAGATGGGCAGATTCCCCTTGAAGGTAAGCCTGTATATAACAAAAAGGATAGAAAATTAATTGAAAGACAAAAGGAAAAATATAACCAAGAGGGATGGGCTATTACCAAAGAAGGGAAGGGGAAGCTAGTCATCCCCTCCAATTTATTGTGGTCACCGGTAAAGTTTTGGGCCCCTGTCTACAAGAAGGACATTGAGGTGCTTGAGCAAGTCCAGAGAAGGGCGACGAAGCTGGTGAGGGGCCTGGAGAACAAGTCCTATGAGGAGCGGCTGAGGGAGCTGGGCTTGTTCAGCCTGGAGAAAAGGAGGCTCAGGGGTGACCTTATCGCTCTCTACAGGTACCTCAAGGGAGGCTGTAGCGAGGTGGGGGTTGGCCTGTTCTCCCACGTGCCTGGTGACAGGACGAGGGGAATGGGCTTAAGTTGCACCAGGGGAGTTTTAGGTTGGATCTTAGGAAGAACTTCTTTACCGAAA
>JAACYQ010017793.1:0-13455 GCA_011075105.1 Heteronetta atricapilla
TTGATAGCCAGAGTGATGAGCTAGAGGCTGGCTAGCAGACTTAAAGGGTGGGTGGAGAGTTAATGAGGTTCCAAGGGGCTGTAAGCAGTGGTAGAACAGCATAGCAGCGTTTGTTCCTCTCCCTTCAGCGTTTCTGGAGCAGCACCCAGAGTGCTGTGCTGAGTTTGGTTCTCCCCACAGGGAGGCTGACACGTTGGAGCGAGTCCAGCACACGGCTAACAAGATATTCAGAGAGCTGGAGCAAGTTATACACAAGGAGAGTCTGAGAGAGCTGTACTTCAGCCGGAGGAAGAGAAAGGTAAGGAGTAGTATGTTGAATGTATCTTGTATACCAAACTTCCCAGCCTGGCAAAGTACAATGAGTAGTTAAACAAATTAGCAAGTTTGAACTGAAGAGCTACCACTTACATGTTTTTCAATTGAAGACATTAAATGTTTCAATTTACCTGATTTTCTTATTTACAAAGAAAATATTCTTCAGCTCCCAAGAAACTGTTTCTCTTAATCAGCCCTCTTGTGATGATTATGGCTCTACATAGGCAGATTACTATGGCTAAGCTATAAGGTGCCTTATCAAGATGTCCAGTACAGAAGCGGCTGCAAGAGCAGATTGCATTTCACTGGTTTGTCAGCTTCTAGGGGTCAGTTAAATCTAAAAATCTAAAATTACTGGGTATCTTAATAATCCCCTCATATAGACAATTGACCCACTTATCCAAAAGCTCTGTGATATTGACCCCAGAGGCTTGTTTTCTCCGTGTTGTTGTGCCAGAGGTCTACTCAAGCAAGTCTACTTCTCTTTGAGAACCTTGCCTTTTGTCCCATAGAATTTAAACAGTCCATTGGCTGAAAAAACACTTCAGGAAAAGATCTATTGTGCTTCTTAGTAGGTAGCTTGTGATCAAATAAACACTTGGGAGAAGGCTGCTTTAATGCATTTTCACACAGTCTACCTGCTGCAAGACATGACTTGCTTTTTCCGTTCATCCATGATAAGTGCACTTAGAGAGAAGTTGAAAACTTCCTTGTTAGTTATCATCATTACTGAGCTACTATGTACCTAGTATGTGCCTTTCTTTTCTTCAACTTGGCTTCATAAAAGGACAGCAACTGAGAACTTTGAAAGTATGTAGGTGTTGTGACAGGTCATTAAACAGGAACGGAGTATCTATGAATACTTAATGATCAGTCGGAGAAGAGAATCTCCAGTGAGACAGTCATATAAAATAAAAGACTGGGGGGGAGGAGGGGGAGGAGGATGAATAGTATATGAAAGCTGTGTTCTTACTCTAAATGTTTAGAAGAAACCTTATTATGCCAAACTGTCTTGCAGCTGTTGTGTTATTGTGGATGTGGGGAGCCCTTGAGGTTACAAACCTCAGGAATGGAGTCTGGGAGGTGTTAGAAATGGATGTTGACTGACCTGTTTTGGTGAAAGCAGCTAAAGATATTTACTTGTTTTTCAGCTCCTGGAAGAACTTAATACTGGTTCAGTATTTTACTTGAGGAGCCATTTTTCTGGCTATCCATGCAACTTTAATGCGTTTTGTTTTTTTTTTTTTTTTTTTGAATATCTAGGCAAGATGATTTTCCAGGACTTTGTTTCCCATTGAATAGTAACCAGTAGAGATGGGGAGGACAGGACAAGTCTTTGAGTGAAGAAGGTTGTCAGAGGAGAAAATAATTGTGCTGTCCCACCAAAGGGGAGAAAGTGTAGTGATAGTGGATCACTTAGTAGTTTCCACACTTATTCTGGAAAGGGAGATTGACACTGATGTTCTGGTGACTGAACTGATGTGTGAAAGCTGCCTGCCTCAGCACAGACTTTCCATAGGCATTTGCCATATCAATCAAATCCATTTCATTATCTTAAGCACATAAATATTGAATGCTCAGGATGAGGGATATAATACGCATTTATTCTACTTCCATAATAGATTTGAGATAAGTCAGAACTGTGAATGTTAACTTGAAATCCATTGCCTAAAGGGTAATGGACTTGGTCCAGCAGTTCAGTTCCCATGGAAATTCCAGAGAAGATGGAGGAATTCAGAAGTGCGTTATTTTATTTGCTTTTTTTAACTAAAATTTTTGAAGTGGCCCTGTTTGTGTAAATTCACAGGAGCTATGTCAAAGTGACTGTTTTGCTATGTGTCAAGTTGAAATCACTTTTTCTGCAGGTAGCTGCTAGATGACAAGTTGTGTGAGTATTATTTTGCATTTCTTCATAGGAGATCAAGTACTCCAGAAACAAGCTGACTGTATTGTGGCTTGCATTTTCTGAAACTTGAAAAAGCTGTCTAAGATAGTTCTGTGCAGCAGCAATTGTAGTACAGAGCCTCATGCAGGATTTCATTTCCTTCAGTTTCTAATAATGATTTGCAGAGTGTTTAGATAATCTGAAAGAAGTGCTTTAATCATATTACTCTATTGGAAACCAGTAGAACACAGATGACAATGTAGCATGTAAAAAGCTGAACATACAGGCTGTGATTACTTGAAAGACTCTTGCTCAATTCATTGAAGAAATGAGTGGTTGGCAGAAGCACAGACAGGGCCCTGTTTTGGAAAAATAATTGGAGGGGTTTGTGGCTGTTTGAGGTCCTTAAAAGCTCTTGCTGTTCTCCTCTGCCTCTTGCTATAAATATTTAACCATGCATTTCGCCTTCTGGATAAACTTTCTGTGACTTTTCTAGGCTAAGTCTCAACAAGGGGCGGAGGAGGCTGTGTGATATTAATGCAAGTATTGCAGGGTGTCTGAACAGCTGGCTGCATGATTCACACAGTATTTATGAAGTGGGTCACTTTCAAGCAGGAGTGGTGTTCTGAGCCCTTTCTGCAGGGGTCTGTCCTAGATACACTTCACTTCTGGAAAATGTTAGTGTCAGTGAATTAAGTGGATGAGGCACCAGGAGCTTGCTAAATTCACTGGCAACACAAAATGGATAAAATTTAAAACTCCTAACGTGTGCAATTGGTCTTAAAGAAAAAGAGGGGGTGTAATGTTATTTGAAGTGGAAAAAGCTGCTACACGTTTCATACTGAGATCAGATTTAAATGGTATCTGCAGAATAATCTAGAAGCCAAGCATATATTGGACATGGTGAATGCTTTCTTTTACGTGTTCTTTGAGCTCCAAGGAATAACTGAACTGAAAGAAGATCGATATTTTTATATGGAGGAAGTACTTTAAAACCAGCACTGCAATAGTGCATTTCCTCAGACTCCAATCTTGCATAAGAGGCATCCTAATAACTTTTATAAAATACTTGTAGTAAATGAAAAGAAAAGCAATTCTGTTTATTGGTGTGAGAAGGAAAATCGTAAGGTGAAATAGATTGCAGACATTGTCAGAAGTCAGTTTATTGCAATGCCTTGGGGTTGAAATGGTAGAAACAGGTCCTCTGCTTACAACTGAGTAAGTTGCAGAGTAAAACTCTCAAAATAAGGTTATGGACTTGTCAGAGGACTGGTACTAGAGCTGTTAACAGTAGCTCATAACAGTACTATCTGATAAATACCACACAAAGAAAAATCAAAATACTTGGTTAGTCTTGAAATTAATGTGAATAGAAGTTTGTGCTGTATTAGTGGTTTTAAGGGGCAAATTGGAGGAGCAAGCTTGATAGATACTAGACTAATGGGAAATGAGAAGCAAGGTTGGGATTTTGAGTTATTACATAATGAAAAATACTGATTGTTCTCAAGCAAGACAATGGCTCAGAAGATGAATTGCTACTTAAATTGAGTTGTCTTGGACACGCAGTCTAGTCTGCTTATGAACTTCCTTAGGTGTAAAAAGCTGATAATCTGTGTCTTTATATTAAATCTTAATGGCATTGAAGAAGTACAAGTTACAAGTAAGAACATCTTAAGTGTGATAAGCCCTGTAAAATCCAGGCTAAGACAACTTCTCTTAAAGGGCACTAGGGTAACACCTTGTTAACTAGGGAAACAAGGTGAGGTCAGTGAAGCTCCTGGTGAGGAACCAGTATCTAGCTTGTGTTCAGGATACAGGTTAAAAGAATGTCCCAACTGTTTGTTAAGGAGGGGGGAAAAACGCGGTCTTAGGTATCAATTGCCACCTTAATTGGAAATGTCTTGGATCTCTGTAATGAAGCTTTGTATCATTCTTTTCATGTCATTTTTTCAGGTCATAGCTAAGATGGAAAGGATTAAGTTTTTAGCTTGATGTTGTGGTTATTTTAATGTTAATTTATTGCATCTGTGTTTATTTGTTCAACTGTGAATTTTTGTATATTGTATATTTTGGTATATTGTTTTCCTGAAGTATGCTTTACCCTTGTAAAATGAAGGCTTGCCCAAAACAAGCAATAATGGAGTGTTCATGTACCTTTAGCAATTCAAATCAGACATGGGAAATTGAGTACAGTCTAACCTGAACTGACTTTGGCCACTTAAATTCCAGGCTTTTAAGGATATTGAGGATAAATCCAAGTATTCCCTATGTATTTGTCACCTGTGGTTCCAAGCTGTAGCTGTTGGCCAGGTTAGGAGGAAAATGTCAGCAGACTACACTGTGGCTGAGAATTAACAGGAATGTATATGTAAGAGCCAAATTGGGGAAAAAGCTGCTTGATTTTTCTTTTCAGATCATGAGATCCTAAAGCTTATTAGGACCTAGTGTTGCAGAACACTGTAACTGTAGAACTAGACCTTTTTTGTGCTTCCTTCAACCATTTGTAATGATCATAACTCTTCTAATAATTTAGAAGAGATCCTTTGTCATCCTGATGTCTCTGCCACACTAGTTTCCACTTGTAGGAGTTAACATACAATATACCACGGCTGTTTACCTAGAAAATAGGAGAAATTACATAGTGCATTCCTAGAAAATATACCAAATCTATCTAAACAGCTGTCAGTCTTGATTTCTTACTATCTGTATTCTGAAAAAATTGTTGTGCTACAATAATCGTATGCTGATGAATATATTCTCATTAGTGTCCTTTTGAGACGTAGGATATTGTATGACTGAAATGCGACTTTCTGCTTAGAATATTAGTTTTATAAATGAAACATGACTTAGCTTATTAGAATTGATGCTATTCAGGAAATTCAACTAAATATTCTCCTTCTGCACATAGCTCCAAAGTTCCAAAAAGCTTGCAGTTAAAAAATAGTTGGGAAAAAAATTGCTGATTGACTGACTGTTCTGTAAGACTGACAAGATACTAATTCATTGCATTTCAAGGAAATGTTGATGTTTTGCTACTAGTTCTCAAGGAACAGTGTGAACTTCGCTCACCTGAAGAAATTCATTTCCCCTTCCTCGGCAGGGATTCAAATTTTTACCAGTTGTTAGACTTGTCCAAATAAAGTAGGTACAAAAATGTCTTTTAATGCCTACACCATATTGCATTTTGTCCGTTGGCGTGCTAAAATAAAGTTACCCGGTGATGATCTTAATGAATCGCGAAAAACTGACTCCACAATCAGTAAGATTGTAAAGTAGGTATGTTTATTCAGCGCTGGGCAACACGGGGGGTAGTCCCACCAAAGTCGTGCGCAACAATTCGCTCGCTTGCATTCTCTTTTATCCCCTAAAATATTACATATGCATTAAGTTTCGCAACACACCTATGCATATTCATTTCCTAGCTCCACCTAGCCCCGCTTCGTATGCTAATTATCTTATCAGTCCTTCTGCGCTTGCGTAGTACTCTCTGGTGGTCATCCGGGTGGTCGTCGGGTGGTCATCAGGATGAAGTAAGACGTCTTCCTCAGAGTTGAACTTTTAACCTCATCTCCTTGTGCATGCTCCCTGAGCACTTGGTCACAATCTGGGCCATAAAGTTGGTTTGGTCCAGTTCTCGGGATCCAAGAGGCTCCTGTTATCTCGACGCCTTGCTTGTTTACCTTATCCTTTATAAACAGTCTTCCTTATCTCTGAGCCTTTGCTCATCATCCGAACAATAGGGTTAGATTTATCTGGTTCTTGGAGCCCCAGGGGCTCGTCTGGTCCTTGGGGCCCCAGGGGCTCATCTGGAGGCCTAAGCGCAGCATAGGCCCAGTACATCACAAATGTAGCACATATTAAGCAATGAGTGTTGTCTATATATTTATTCATAATCAGTCACTCTCTAATTTCTAATCCCATGTTTCATTAACTGGTCAGACAATGAGATCTACAACAGTCATGCTAGTCTGCACAGACTTGCCTTAGTCCACTGCAAATGGTGAATCTATGTGGGAATCTAGTCTGATTCAAGTGTCTGTACAAGTCTCTTTGCTAGGCTTTCACCTTGAAAGTAATGCTAGCCTCTTCACCTGGGTTTCCTTCATTATTGTAAGTAGGATTCTGAAGGAAGTTCCACCTGACAATGATAATGAACTTAGCCAATTAACTTGTCATTAAAGAAAAATTCTTTCCTTCGGAATGACTTCAGAGTGCACTTGTGCTTTGCATATGAAATGCAGTGAAATGTAAATGTCTTGTGAGTTGTCACTGAATCAGCATGAGCTGTAGTAACCCTTTTGATAACATATTGGGATGAAGATAGAGGGCTTGCTCTGTGGAGTTATCAGGTGACTGAGCTGTTAATGGTGTCATTTTTTTTATTGGTCTTGTTTTTTAATATGTACAGATACTGCCCTGGGACTCTGTCTAGTGAGGTACTGCCTTACCTGTCATTGTGTTGTCAAACATTTTAAAATAGTGGCAAAAGTAGTGCCACAAGAGTAAATACGCTAAAACTCATCATTGTTTAATTTAGAAATCTTATCTAGATTTTCAAGTGGTCAAATGGTGTACCTAGTGGGACTGGAGGCAGAGTACAAACAGAGGAGGAGCTAGGTAACTTCATGGAAAGAACAGAATAGGTGAAGGTCCTGGGAAAATTAGAATTGCTTTACTTCCTCAATATCTTCAAAAAGTTGTAAAAGAATTCGGCAGCACTTGCACTATATAGTTCTGTGACTATTTCTAGCCTTACAGGAATCAAGCAGTTTTGAGCTTTTGATGTATGACACATCATAAGGTTCCTCAATGATTGTTTCACCATGTTTTCTTGGGGAAAAGGGGGGATGGAATGGCTGCCCGTGACCACTGGGGATCAGGTTCAAAGACTTCAGTGGTTTGTACTGTCCTTGTTTGCCAATGCTGACTTGTCAAATTCCAGTTTCCACTCCTTTGACTGCAGAGGTGAAGATGTAGCTCTGAAACAGTTTTCATTAGTAAAAGTTATCCCTTTGGGAGCCACTTAGGAATCACTTAGTTCTGAAACCAAAACTCGTGCTGTACACCTGGGATAGGATTTTGAAGTCTTGCTATTTCAAGTCCATGATAGACCTGGAGGCTGTTACCACTCAATGGGAGTAAGCTAGGTCAGCTAACCTTACACAAAATGCCTTGGGCGGGTTCCAGTAAATACGCCAAGATGCCAAGTAGTTAGGCTTCTTTTGATTCTTTATCTCCCAAGCTATTAGGTTGTGTTCCTGAAAGCTTCTTCCTTTCTCATGCAAATGAACTAACCCTTATGTCAGCACAGTTGTTTCATTTATAACCGTTTCTTCCTCATGAGGTCTTTGTCTTGGGCTAGAAAACTGTTGGTTCCCTTCACTAGTGCTCACAAATAGGATTTGCACTATTTGTAGGTGTCTTTTTGCTTCCTGGCTTTGTGAAATCTTTGTCCTCGTTTTCTGAAGACTTGGATGTCTTCAGAATTTATCTTGTGTTCCTCTTAATAAAAAAAAAAAACAGGTGGACAAAAGTATTAGATCTGTCATATTGCTTGGATTTGCTTGTATCCAAGACATGTTGTCTTTCCTAATATGAGAAAACTCCCTTATGAGAGTACAGTACAGAAACGCATCATATGACAGGGAGCAATCGAGAGTGATCTCATTAAAAACTAGAGGCCATAGTATAATGGCGAAGTGAGTATGTCATTGAACAGGCTTCAGAGAATTGACCTGTGCTATGGTGGTGTTGAAAATGGATTACCTTCATTTTCACTGTAACTTCAAGATGGCTATATTATTGTAATTTATGAGGTTGGTATTGTAAAAAAAGTGTTTGGGAAAGAAGAAATATGTGATTAGGTGTGGCAGTTGTTCCAAGGCTTTTAATATGTCCAAAGGCCTTTAGCTGAAATGACACGCCTCTAGCTGCCTGTCCAAAGTGTCTGGTAGGATATATCATGCTGGCAGGGAGAACCCCTTCCAGCATAGGAAAACATAGGTACATGCAGGTTCCTCAGTCCCTGTCTAGAGAAAACACAGTGCTGAAGCTGCAGCTCTGCTGCAGGCTCTGGAGCTGCTGCACAGGCCTGTTTGCTGTGTATGTGCGTGCTCCAGCCGTGTTCCCTGCCCCTGCTTGTACCCACTTGTCTGTGGAAATCCTCACAGGAGGAGGCAATACATGTGCCATTGCAGTTCTGTATGTTAAATGGGAACACATTTTCTGACACTTGGTATAAAACTGTCCACGGGAAGTTTTGCTACAAGCAGTTCTGCAAAGCAGCTCTTGACCTCAGGTTTTGTTATGTTGGTGATTCAGGATGTGTTTAATTCAGAAACAGTTTCAGTCATAGAATAGCTTTTGAAAAATGAAATCTACAGAATACAGGGGAACATCAAAGCTTGAGAGTTCATGTCATCTTGAAAAATAGTTCAGTTGTTTCTGTATTTGGCAGGTCTTTGACTGAATTGTGTTGAACTTTTTTCAATGTTAAGCAATCTGTGTACATGCTTCTCACTCTTCTAGTGCAACTGAATGCATGCCTTATCAGAGGTTTATTCCAGAGCAGATCTTGAAACATAGTCATCCCTTGTGAGTAAGTCTGAATTGACAGAACTCCAGCCAAAAGGTTAGTTACAATCTTCATTTTTCCTTTGTAATGAATGGATAATTTCTAGGAGGTAGAAAAAGAACGGTTCTTTCCTCTGAACAAGCCCTGATGTTTTGGTGGAATTATGCAATAATACTGGGTTTACTTACATGAGTAGTTCAGCCCTTTCTCTGAACAGGAACCTTCTGGCAGGGAAACAGTTCCATTGTTTTTATATACATGGATTCACAGAAGGGTTTTGACAGTACAGGATCAGGAATTGAGAGGAAAGGCCAAAGAAAACAATTGTGGACATGGTAATAGCTCTGAACACAATAGCTATGGGGTGGGGGCAATAGGCAAGTTTTTTATTCCTACATGTTGGGACTTGTGAGAAAATCATTGAAAGGCCAGACCTGACTCTGACACTAAGTTCTGGCTAGTGGTATGCTCTCTGTACACAGGGAACTGTAACTAGCAATACCAAGACCTGAGACACAAAATTTACATCTTAGTTCCCCCCTCAAATTTCAGATGTATGTACTGTAGGCCTTCCTGTTACTAAAAGATAAAGCCAGACTGGGGGGGGGGGAGAGGGGTGTTTCTCCCTACTTAAATTGCTCTCCAATATTTCCCATTACCTTTCTAAACAACAAGCACATACTATTATGATGCAGGTCAGACACCTAGTGTCTACTTGAAATAAATTCATTGAGCAAGCCTATCATTCATAGTCTAAGCATGCTCAAAGTTGCTGCCTGACTCTGAGAAAATAGTGTGCATCTAAAAAATTGTATGTGTGAATTTTTCAAGGAACAAATAACTTCAGTGATCGGATGGTAAATGCAAATCTAATTTGCAAAAATGCAGATGTGAAATAAACATTTGAATGATTTACTGCTTTGAGTAACGGAACTATCTGTAAAGACATACTAGGGCATTTTAGGAAATTTTTCTGAGCAGTAAGGGAAGGTTTGAGGACGTTATTTAATTTCCTATTACTTAGGGAGTACTTAGTATGTTATGCTTAATGTGTCAAGTTGCTTAACCAGCTGTCTTCCTAGAGTTTTGTGAATCTAGGCAGCTCTGTGTTTTGTCATACAAACAAAGGTGGTCTCATGCAACTTAATGTTTCTGAAATGAATTGAATATATGCTTGTCTGTATGGGTCTTAAAAAGTATGAAAAATATACTTCTGTAGTTATCTTATCATAAATGACAGAAATATTCTTGATGCCTTGCTCCGTTTGTGAGGAGGTCATTACTGGAAACAGAAAATAGCTGTATAGAATCTCAAAATTCAGGTGAAGTTGTTGTGGTGGTATTATGATACTTGCTTTAATGAGAAGTTTTCACTTCAAAATTTTCTCTCTTCTGTTTCATCTGATGTGTGTGGTGGTTGTTTTTGTTCAGTAATAGAGATGTCAGCTTCTGGAGGTGCAGTTCAAATAAGATGTGCTTACCAAGTACCTAAAAAGGCTTGACTGAGGCTCAAGCATAGTATATAACTTCATCCTTTTGTTCCTGTCAATATTATGGCTCCTTCAGATTCAAAAATTCTGAGGACTTAGTGATGACTGTTTTAAAGCTGCCAATTTGAGTGCACACAGTGCAGGTGGGGTTGAGTCTTTGAGTTTTCAGAGGAGAGGAATGCTATAGATGTTATTGATTATACAAATAAGTGTTTGTTAGAAATACAGTTGGAGTTAGAGAATTGTCTTTTTCTTTGTGACCTTTCCTTAATATAAATGTGGTGAGACTACTAGATTTGCTAACGTTTCAAGAAATGGAGGAAAAAAATTATCTCATCACTGCGTGATATTCTCAATGTGTATAATCAAATCGCTTCCTGATAAACTAGATCTGGTTACCATGAATAAAATGAGTCATGTAAGCTAGAAATAAAGGCTGAGGGGAAAGACGTTATGAGTCCAAAAACTTGCTTATCTTCAACAGCAGAACTGAGGCTCAGTCAACTTCGTAAGGCCCGTGGAAGGAGACTGAGTTCAATAGCTCAGTTGGAAGGGACCTTCCAAGATCACCTAGTCCAACTGTCTGAGCACTTCTGGGCTATCCAAAAGTTCAGGTATATTAACTGCATTATCCAGATGCCCCTCTAACACTGATAGGCCTGGGGTATTAACCCACCTCTCCAGTAAGCATGAACCCTAAAAAACATCTTGCCCAAAACCTTTAAAATGTCAGACTGAATTTGGTAAGTAACTTGCAAATCATAAACTCAATTTTAATTCCTAAAGCACTTGCCAGACAAGGTATATGAAAGTAAATGGGAATTAGGATGACTGGTTTCATACTCTTATTGTGAAATGTTCATGAAATGCAAACATGTCAAGCTCTATCCCACTGAATTGAATCAAGCCTGAGTTCTGTCAGTGTGATTTCAAGTGTGGGCATTAGTCTTGGAGAACCTGCCCTGCATCTATGCTTGTCTGCACATAAGAGTTGCTATAGACTAATGAAATCATTAGAGACTGAGTTTGATTTTTCATGCCCTTTAGAGTCCAGTCCTATTTTGTAAGATTGCAGCTGTCGCAGAGGTCTCAAACTCCAAGTCATTCCATTGCACCCATGGATATTTTGTATGATACTTAAATTCTGCAATTGACATTAAAATTACTTAGCTGAACTTACTAGCAGTAATGCATTGCTTTTAATTTTGTTTTTGCTAGAACCTATGTAAAAGTAGCTCATAACTAGAAAAATACATGAAGGCATGAAGGAACTTTGTCAAGCATTTTAGAGGAGACTTGAGGAGTAATTGCTTTGTAACTAGGTCATGTTTTGGTTTTGGACTTCACCACTGGTTTCCTCAGGGGCTGATCTTTGTTTCGTTTATCTCTAAGGGCAATAAGATTACAATATTTCTTGTGCATCTGGAGAAAGCTATTTTTACATGCCACATGCTTGGATAAATCACCTTGTTAGATGGTTAGGAAATGTCTGGAAGAGCAACTGTCTTCCATAATGGGGCAAGGCTCCTTGCCTTTCCTATTTGTGTTCTGGTCTTTGCTTTAGGCTAAAAGCAACACCTTAGTGGAAATGGTGCAATGCTTTAACCACATGAACATTCTGTGAGCAACTGTAAAAGGTCTTTATATGTGAATATGTGATGAAGCATAATGTTTAGTGCATTACGGGAATGGTCTCTTACCCAAGTCAATACCTGATATCACAGTGAATGCATCTATATAAGGGCAGAGTTAGGATTATGGGCCTCCTTACTTGTGTTCGTGTTTCTGGAAAATACTTTCTAGACGATGCTGAAAAAGAGTTACTAGATTAATATCACTGATGTAAAACAAGTCATCCTGGGCATAGTTTTAGCTTGCTGATGTCAGCAGATCTTCATTAGCAGTCTCCCCTTAACCTCTTGGAAAGTAAATTAATACAGACTTCCTTCCAAGTGTTTTTTTATTACTGGTAATACTGTGATATAAGCTATCAGATTCCAGCTGTCACTGTTGCTCATGAACACGAATGATCCATTTTGCTGACTGCTTTCAGCATACTAAAAATCAAAATCAAATGTAATCAGAAGTGTATTAACATTATCTAGGAACAAAATAAACATGAGCATTTTGCTCCGGCCAACATCTTTTTTTTAAAGACTTGGCAGTATAAATTTCTTCTGCACTTGAATGACAGAGCATGTTCTAGATGCATTTTGTGTGTGTGTGTATATATATATATATATGCTGACAAGATATATTAAGAAGTTTGGCTTAAACTAAATTTAGATAATGTATTTCTAGAACTAGGAAGTGTTAAGATTAAAAAGCCATTGGCTTTTTGGACTGCAGTTCATTAAAAGTATGTCTGATTTTAATGGTATTTCCCTACTTATTTTCCTGTTATAATTGGTAAAGTTAGGTGATGAGTGTTCTGTCTGGCTACTTAATTTTGTTCTTTCTTTCCTGGGGAAAATGATGGTCACTGTGTCCTATTTTGGGATAGGTCTTCATTGTACCCTGCAGTAATGCTTTTAAAACAAAGAACTGCAGTAAACTCTAAAAGGATAAACTCCAAAGGGAATTCCAAGGTTTTATGGGATAGTGAATTCATAATGAAATATTTCCTCTCAACAACCCTAAATAAGAAAATGGGAAGTAGAAAACTATGCTTTAAAGATGGATTATTCAATATTGGCCTGGCCAGTTGCTGTTGGACTACAGTTGGCTTGCTGAATCATGTAGTCAGGCTAAAAAGTACTACATGTGAGTTGAGAAGCCAAATGCCTCTGAATGTGTATTTAAACAAAGATAGCACACTTCTAAATGGATGCTGCACAGCAATCTGTAGCCTACTCCCCATATTAGTGATTGGAGCATCTTAACCTTGTAATATAATCAAATATTCTTCTCTGTTGTGATTCAAATAATAAATTTAATTCAATCTTAGTTCAGCCTTGTTCTAGGAAGGTGGTAACTCATCTCCTCTGTTTTGAACGTCTTGTTTATCTGTTGTTCAAAGAGGTATGACAAGAGGTTCAAATTAACACACAGATTCCCCACTGACACTCTAACAGAGCAGTCCCAGGGGAAGAGGCACAGCTCTGTCCAAGCTGAGGTCATGAAGCTTGCGTCTTCAATTAAATAAAGGCCTAAGCGCTGAAACATTTGGACTAAGGGAGAACTGTATCAAT
>JAACYQ010017829.1:0-24605 GCA_011075105.1 Heteronetta atricapilla
CGAACGGCTGTGTGGTGTTTAGCTGCCGGCCGGGTTAAACCACAACACACCTCAGGCACTCAAGGAAGAGATGCAACATACAGATGGGCTCGTGATCGAGGGGTGGACCTGACCATGGACACTATAGCACAGGTTATTCATGATTGTGAAACATGTGCTGCAATCAAGCAAGCCAAACGGTCAAAGCCTCTTTGGTATGGAGGACGATGGTTGAAATATAAATATGGAGAGGCCTGGCAGATTGATTACATCACACTCCCTCAAACCTGCAACGGCAAGCTCCACGTACTTACAATGCTGGAAGCAACCACCGGATGGCAGGAAACATATCCTGTGCCCCATGCCATCACCTGAAACACTATCCTGGGCCTTGAAAAGCAAGTCCTATGGAGACGTGGCACCCCAGAAAGAATTGAGTCAGACAATGGGACTCATTTCCGAAACAACCTTATAGACACTTGGGCCAAAGAACACGGTATTGAGTGGGTGTATCACATTCCCTATCATGCACCAGCCTCCGGGAAAGTTGAGCGATACAATGGACTGTTAAAGACTACACTGAAAGCAATGGGTGCTGGGACATTCAGAAATTGGGATACACATTTGGCAAAGGCCACCTGGTTAGTCAATACTAGGGGATCTGCCAACTGAGCTGGACCAGCCCAATCAAACCTGCTACGCACAGTAGAAGGGGATAAAGTTCCTGTAGTGCATGTAAGAAACATGCTGGGTAAAACAGTCTGGGCTACTCCTGCCCCAGGAAAAGGCAAACCCATTCGTGGGATTGCTTTTGCTCAAGGGCCTGGATGCACTTGGTGGGTAATGCAAAAGAATGGGGAGGTCCGTTGTGTACCTCAAGGGGATTTAATACTGGGTGAGAATAGCCCATGACTTGAGGTGTATTATGTTAATTATCACAGAATCACAGAATCACAGCATTTCTAGGTTGGAAGAGACCTCAAGATCATTGAGTCCAGCCTCTAACCTAACACTAACAGTCCCCACTAAACCATATCCCTAAGCTCTACATCTAAACGTCTTTTAAAGACTTCCAGGGATGGTGACTCCACCACTTCCCTCGGCAGCCCGTTCCAATGTCTAACAACCCTTTTGGTAAAGAAGTTCTTCCTAACATCCAACCTAAAACTCCCCTGGTGCAACTTAAGCCCATTCCCCCTCATCCTGTCACGAGGCACGTGGTAGAACAGACCAACCCCCACCTCGCTACAGCCTCCCTTGAGGTACCCGTAGAGAGCGATAAGGTCACCCCTGAGCCTCCTCTTCTCCAGGCTGAACAAGCCCAGCTCCCTCAGCCACTCCTCATAGGACTTGTTCTCCAGACCCCTCACCAGCTTCGTAGCCCTTCTCTGGACTCGCTCAAGCACCTCGATGTCCT
The DNA here is from genome assembly GCA_011075105.1 of Heteronetta atricapilla. Lineage (NCBI taxonomy): Eukaryota > Metazoa > Chordata > Aves > Anseriformes > Anatidae > Heteronetta > Heteronetta atricapilla. The sequence goes on from JAACYQ010017829.1 coordinate 1,397, forward strand.
TCTTGTAGCGAGGGGCCCAAAACTGAACACAGTACTCGAGGTGCGGCCTCACCAGAGCCGAGTACAGGGGGACGATCACCTCCCTAGCCCTGCTGGCCACACTGTTTCTTATACAGGCCAGGATGCTGTTGGCCTTCTTGGCCACCTGAGCACACTGCTGGCTCATATTCAGCCGACTATCAACCATCACTCCCAGGTCCTTCTCTGCCTGGCAGCTCTCCAAACACTCATCTCCCAGCCTGTAGCTCTGCTTCGGGTTATTGCGCCCCAGGTGGAGGACCCGTTACTTGGCCTTGTTGAAATTATTATTATTATTATTATTATTATTATTATTATTGTTATTATATAATACTGTGTGTCATTACTACCATAGATGAAAATAGTGATTAACTAGAATGTATTGGAAAGAGTGTAACCTGAGCATGACATAAATGGTATGGAATAAGGGGTGGATATATGTCCTGGTTTCAGTTAGGACAGAATTATTTTTCCTCCTAGTAGCTGGTAGAGTGTTATGTTCTGGATTAGGATGAGAAGAGTGCTGATAAGATGCTTATGTTTTAATTGCTGCAGAGCAGTGCTTACACTAAGCCAAGGACTTTTCAGCTCCTCGTTCTGTCCTGCCAGCGGGCAGGCTGGGGGGGGCAGCAAGAGCTGGGAGGGGACAGACCCAAGACAGCTGACCCAAACTGTCCAAAGGGGTATTCCATACCATCTGACATCATGCTGAACAATATATAGGGGTGGCTACCGGGGTGGGGGGCCGGCTGCTCGGGGTTGGGCTGGGCATCGGTCAGCGGGTGGTGAGCAATTGCATTGTGCATCACTTGTTTGTACATATTATTATTATTATTATTATTATTATTATTATTATTATTTTCTATCTTAATAAACTGTCTTTATCTCAACTCACAGGCTTCACTTTCCTGTTTCTCTCCCACATTCCAGAGAGGGAGGGGGGAGGGTGAGCGAACGGCTGTGTGGTGTTTAGCTGCCAACCAGGTTAAAGCACAAATGTCCTTTCCTCTAATCCTAATATTGCACTGGAGGAAGCAGAAGCTGCTACAGTAGGGGAGACAGGGACTGCAATTGATGCTGTCCCTGGAGAAGTCGCGCCAGGGATTGCAGAGCAGCGGGAGTGGAGGCGGGGGGGTCCTGGTGGGGCCTCAGGACCTGAATCCTGAGGACCTGGTAGCCCAAGGGCTCTTGAAAGTTCATTTTATGATTAAAGCCTGGCCAGATATACAGAAAAAGCTCTAGAAGGTGGGAGGGTGGAGTGAACAGTGTAGATGGTATGAAGGTGTATGTCAGGAGGGTAGATGAGAAGGAAAAGCAGAGAGTGAAAGTAATGATATTCACTGTGTACTGGGTAGCGAGGGCTGGAGATAGAGGGACTTTCAGGAGGAGTTGGGACCAGGATGGAAAGGAGAGGAAGAGAGATAAAGGAAGGACTGACAAAGAAAGCTACCTGTGTTGCAGCCTAAATCCTAGCAGGGACAGGCTTTGAGAAGATGTTTTAAGTTTGGCCAGGCCGGCCACTTCAAATAGGAGTATCTGGAGTGAAAGAAGGAGGAGAGATTGCTGTTATAAATTCAGAATAGGGGAGTCGGGGCTTCTCAGAAAACTAGTTCCCTGATAAATGAAAAATGTACCTCAAGGGTTCCTCAAGTGTACCTCAATGGGGATCACTCTGCAGTTATTGTTGTGGGCAAAACAGACTTAGCACAGGAAGATTAATAAAATTTATTCCCTATTGCTGACAGGCTGGAGCTGTGAGAAACAGAGAAACAAGCTGGGGGCACCTTCCCCCATTCACTCTCTTCCACCTCTTCCCTGCCCTGAGTGGCACAGGGGATCTGGGAGTGGGGGTTGCCATCAGTCCATGGTGCTTCATTTCCCGCTCCTTCACGGTTGCTCTCCTCCCTGCTCTGGTGTGGGGTCCCTCTCGTGGGGTGCCGACCTTCCTGGGCTGCTCCTGTGTGGGTTTCTCCACAGGCAGGGAGAAACGGGTTCTTTGGTGCTCCAGGTGTGGGTCTGTGCTACGGGGTCTATTCATCAGGAGCGGGTTGGCCTGGCTTGGGACCCCCTGGGGTTATGTAACTTTTGACTGAGTCATGTCAAATTCATCTGGCTTGATCAATTCATGTCTGAGAGATTCCTGATTTAGCTGAGACTGACCTGGTCAGTTTATAAAGCACAATGTAATTATCCTGGGTGAAGGACTGGACAGATATGTGTAGACAGTTTCCATTTTAGCATTTCCCTATTCTGAGCTAATCTCTCCAGAATGTCTGAGACACTGCTCAAATACTAAGAGTGGAATAATAGATGGTGATAGTTTTCACTTTGCTTGCATGATGCATCCAGCTCCCCTCATTCACTGCCCCTTTAGGTAGGTTGCTTTTTACCTTTTAACAATTCAGCAGAGACTAAAGTTGGGCTCAGACTACTGCCAAGCTTGCTACAAAAATGTCTTTGTTTTGAATTGTCAGAGGTTCTTTAGTATATCTTACTGCTCCCTCACAATACCAGAGAAGAGTCCAAATCTGTCAGCCTTGTTCTATTTTGAAAGTAAAGTCAGGATGCCTAAGGATTTTTAGAAAAGCCATGTTTAAAGAGATGAGAAAAGCTATAGCAAACTTTTGGAGATCATAGTACAGTATAGACACATAGTGTCATAGCACAGTTATTCATGATCTAGTGGGAATAGTAGGAGAAAGAGAAATGCTTTAGCTCTTCAGGTTAAGATATCCAAGACTACCAATATCTGAGGTTAGCAAAGTAAGAGGCAGATTTGCACTTGTTTATGTAGACCAAGGAAGTCTGGGGAAAAAGAAAAGAAAGAAAAAAACCCACAACACTGGTCATGTGCAGATTTGTAATTATTCTGACACCATTAGTGATTACTGCTATGCAGTCTTTTAGAAAGGCTGCATCCCTTAACAGGGGATAGCATACTAGCACTGTTAAGGTAAACCCTTCTGACATGTGCTCTTGCAGAAATGTTTGAACAAACAGTATAATAGTTAGAACTGCTTTATTCAGTCTTAATATGCATCTCAGATACACATATTATCTTGACAGGCCTGAGAAAATGCACAAAAGCTGCCTTTTTTGTTACTGTTTTGTTTTGTTTTCTTGAGGCTGGCATTGCATCTACATGTCTCTATGCCAGCTAGCTCAGTGGCTAACAGATCAGTTGAAGACCTCATTCCTTCCTAAATCCTGCTTTTTACCCCCACCTATCCAACTGTACAAGCATGTCCGGCTGGCCATCCTTTAGTGCAGTAATGAAAAAAAAAGGAAATATTTCTCTGAACATTGCCATTAGTATGAGGCAAATATAATCAAGCTACAAAGTACTGAGCAAAGAAGTTAGTAGAACAAAAAACACATATAGGCACTGTCTTCTACAGAAAACCTAGTTTAAATCAAAATAGTAGAGCCATAATTTCACTAAAATTTCTCTTAAACACTTCACTGTACATGCAGATGTCAGATACTGGTTTTCTTGATATGAACCTGGAAGAACAGTTGGGTCTCCTTGCAGAGCCATTAATTTCACCTGTTATTGCCTTTTTTTTTTTTTTTTTAAATGCAATCAAGTCCAGGATTCACCAGTGATCTCTGCTTTGTATGGCAGCAATGAAGAAGAGAAGCTAGTTGCAACATACTGTTTGAAAACATCTTCTTTCCCTAACTGAAAGGCATTTTGTTACTACAAAGTGAAAGTAGTAAATTTGCCTTTTTTTTTTTTCCTCCTGAGGAGCTGCCTTGCATTCAAAATATTATCTTGATTAACAGCTCCCCTCTGCCATGTATACACCCATGTCTTCATGGCAGCTTTGCTCCCAGGTTCCACCTTTAAATGCTTACTTGTAGCAGAGCTTCTGTGAACCATGTAGAAAGTCACGGAAACCCTGGGGCAAAAGGGTTAACTACAGATGACAAAGTGCAACCATCAGTGCTATAACTAACCCTTCATGCCATTTTTTCTAATAGGCTTTTGCAATTTCAAATTGCTCCATTCTCAACCTGAAAGAAACAGCTACTGATCCTGGGGCAAGAGCAAGTTAAAAATAAATGACGGCTTGATTTAGCTGGGATGGCCTGTCACATAGAGTGGTGATTTGTTGCTTTCTGCAGTTGTTTAGTATACTGTAGCCCAACCAGGTACAGTCATTTGTGTGGAATGGGCTGGCAGTATTTGTTTCCCTTCTGAGGAGGCTCTTCTGAAAGGTTTCTGAGTTTGCAACCTATATTAATAGCACCCAGTGCAGTGTTACAAGTACTGGCCTTTCCACCTGGTGGGACCTCCATACCACAGGTTTTAAGACACACGAAGGCCTCGGTGTTATCTGTTCCATGACATGCACTGGGGCATGGCAGAACATTCTCATGTGGTCCCAGCCCCACCTTCTTAGAAGGTAATAAAAGGGTTTGTTCATGACCCTTGTGTGCATTCAGCTTTCTTCTGCTCTAGATCATTTTCTACCAGTCCTGGTAGAAAGCAGCCCCACATTGTCCTGTTTGCACCTTGTCCTGGTTTCAGTTAGGACAGAGTTATTTTTCCTCATAGTAGCTGGTAGAGTGCTATGTTTTGGATTAGGATGGGAAGAGTGCTGATAACATGCTGATGTTTTAATTGTTGCAGAGCAATGCTAACACTAAGCCAAGGACTTTTCAGCTTCTCGCTCTGTCCTGCCAGCAGGCAGGCTGGGGGTGCAGCAAGAGCTGGGAGGGGACAGACCCAAGACAGCTGACCCAAACTGGCCAAAGGGGTATTCCATACCATCTGACGTCATGCTGAACAATATATAGGGGTGGCTACCGGGGTGGGGGGGCGGCTGCTCGGGGTTGGGCTGGGCATCGGTCAGCGGGTGGTGAGCAATTGCATTGTACATCACTTGTTTTGTACACACTATTATTATTATTATTATTATTTTCTATCTTAATAAACTGTCTTTATCTCAACCCACAGGCTTCACTTTCCTGTTTCTCTCCCCCATCCCAGAGAGGGAGGGGAGAGGGTGAGCGAACGGCTGTGTGGTGTTTAGCTGCCGGCTGGGTTAAACCACAACAACAGTCCATTGTATTGCTCAACTTTGCCGGAGGCTGGTGCATGATAGGGGATGTGATACATCCACTCAATACCATGTTCTTTGGCCCAAGTGTCTATAAGGTTGTTTCGGAAATGAGTCCCATTGTCTGACTCAATTCTTTCTAGGGTGCGATGTCTCCATAGGACTTGTTTTTCAAGGCCCAGGATAGTGTTTCGGGCGATGGCATGGGGCACAGGATATGTTTCCTGCCATCCGGTGGTTGCTTCCACCATTGTAAGTACGTGGCGCTTGCCGTTGCGGGTTTGAGGGAGTGTGATGTAATCAATCTGGCAGGCCTCTCCATATTTATATTTAAGCCATCGTCCTCCATACCAAAGAGGCTTTGAACGTTTGGCTTGCTTGATTGCAGCACATGTTTCACAATCATGAATAACCTGTGCTATAGTGTCTATGGTCAGGTCCACCCCTCGATCACGAGCCCATCTGTATGTTGCATCTCTGCCTTGAGTGCCTGAGGTGTCATGGGCCCATCGGGCTATAAATAATTCACCCTTTTGTTGCCAGTCCAGGTCCACCTGAGCCACTTCAATCTTAGCAGCCTGATCTACCTGCTGGTTGTTTTGATGTTGTCTTGATGTTGTTGTCTTGCTAATCACTCCTTGGCTCTCCAGTTGATGAATTAGCTCATGGATGGGAAACATGAGTCTCGGTTGGTGCGATATTGCCGCCGGTGCACAGTTGTAGTAGTGATTGGCACTTGTTCTTCGACCCTCAGCAACCCCACAACAAAAGGGTCTTCTGAGAGACTGGGCAAGGTAGACAACTGTTTAATGCCCTCTGTCTCTAAGGCAGCTATGCCAAAAGCCCAGCGGAACCCTTTTGGGTCCTTGAAATATCCTCTCCTGATGCAGTCTATGCCAAGGATGCATGGAGCATCCGGGCCAGTCACAATACCGTGTTTTTGTCACCCATTCCCAGTTAGACTCACTTCAGCCTCCAATACAGTCAACTGCTGGGATCCCCCCGTCACTCCATGAATACTGATGGGCTCTGGCCCTTCATAGTTTGATGGCATTACAGTACATTGTACACGGGTATCTACTAAAGCTTTATACTTCTGTGCGTCTGACGTGCCAGGCCATCGAATCCACACAGTCCTATTGTCCCTTTCCCCCCCCCCGGCTGGAGGCAGGGCCCCTCTAATCCTGGTCAGAATCTTCATTCTTGTGTTTAAGGGACTCCCTGCTGCAAGTTGGAGCAGCAAACTTTTCAGGGAACCCCTTTTTCCCGCTTGTTTTCTTTTTCAACTCATGTACCCGTGCCTCTAGGGTCGCGGTGGATTTTCCATCCCATTTTCTCATGGCCTCTCCATGGTCACGTAGGTAAAACCACAGGATAGCACAAGGTGTGTATCCACCATATCGTCTTCCTTGTACGGATGAGCGCTTACCCCTAATAGCTGAGACACTCGTTCGTTCAGGTGAAGAGGAAAATAATCTCTCTTCAAGTTGCTGGAACTCTTCAGAAAGTTTCTCCAAGGTATTCTCTTTTAGTTGGTGGACGCTTTCAGAAAGGTTCTCCACAGCCGAGATGCAGGCCTGTAGGGAAGAGGAGAGACTTTCTTCGTACTGCCGGAGTTGTTTAGCCACATCACCCACTGAGGGTTCGTCATCCTCTTTCCAGGCCATTATTGCCAATGAGCTGGCATATGATGATGGTGCAATCCGTACAAACTTCTGCCACATGGGTCGTGTACACTTGACTTCATCTGGATCTACGGGTATTTGTCCATTGTCTGGGTCGGCATAAATCACCTCCCGTATGGCTAATTCCCTCAGGTACTGGATTCCCTTCTCCATAGTGGTCCACTTGCCTGGCAGACATACAAGTTCTTCCTTGTAGGGATACCTTTCCCTTACACCGTACAGGATACGCCTCCAGAGGCTGTAGGATCGTACTCCTTCTCCAATTGCTTTGTCAATGCCTGCATCTCTAGCAAGGGATGCCAGACGACTGGCTTCCCTGCCCTCTAATTCCACACAATTGGCTCCGGTATCCCAGCACCGGAGCAGCCAGGTGACAAGCTGCTCACCTATGCAGCGACCAAAATCTTTTCGCATATCTCATAGCTCACGCTGGTATAGGCTTCGGGAAACTAGTGTTGTTTTTTCAACATCCCCATCTTCATCGTCCTGCATCCCTGATGGCCCAGCCTCGTCTTCTCCAAACCTAGACTCTCTGCATTCTAAACGACCTGAGTCTCTATACCATTTTTTCACCTTGTCTACAGTGGCAACTTGTACTGCTACGGCTTGTTTCTCTGACTCAGCCACAGAGTCTGCCACAGGGGTTGGAATACACTCTGCAGGGCCAACTTGCACTGCTACAGTTCATTTCTTTGGCCCAGCCACAGGGTCTGCCACAGGGGTTGGAATACACTCTGCAGGGCCAACTTGCACTGCAACAGTTCGTTTCTCTGGCTCAGCCACAGGAGCTGGAGCTGCTGCAGGGGCTGGAGCTGGAGTGGCTGCAGGGGCTGGAGTGGCTGCAGGAGCAGGGGCTGGAGCGGCTGCAGGAGCAGGAGTGGCTGCAGGAGCAGGAGCTGGAGCGGCTGCAGGGGCTGGAGCAGCTGGAGGAGCAGGAGCTGGAGCGGCTGTAGGGGCTGGAGTGGTTGCAGGGGCTGGAGCAGGAGCTCCAACAGAGATCTGCCTCAGGACAGATCTCTGGATGAGATTCCTAAGTAGTTGTTTCACCTTAAACAAAACCTGAAGCGCATTCAAGAGACATAACAACAAGAACATGCTAGTCTGCGTATCCCAAGGATATTCAACATCTTGGAGAGTTATCGTAACTAGCTCAGGGGATAAGAGGGTGCTGAAGGAGTGAGGGAGAGTGGACAAGTAGGGAAAAATATATTCCCCTGTCCCCTCCACAGACTGGCTCCCTGATGAAAAAAGGCAGTAGGTGTAATTGTTAATGGTTTCTGAGATATAGTTTCCAAAGTACAGAGTCGACGACAGTGTTGAGTACAAATACCAAGTTAAAGTCATGGCCAGATATTTCATCATAGCGTAAGCTATTGTTACACCACACAGGGATTAAAACATCCCCTCCCAGCTCTTGCTGCACCCCCAGCCTGCCCGCTGGCAGGACAGAGCAAGGAGCTGAAAAGTCCTTGGCTTAGTGTAAGCATTGCTCTGCAGCAATTAAAACATCAGCATGTTATCAGCACTCTTCTCATCCTAATCCAAAACATAGCACTCTACCAGCTACTAGGAGGAAAAATAACTCTGTCCTAACTGAAACCGGGACAAGCGCACTTCAGAAACATGCTTGGTAAGACAGTCTGGGCTACTGCCTCAGGAAAAGGCAAACCCATTTGTGGGTGTCCTGTTTTTTTTATCTCAACCCACAAGCTTCACTTTCCCGTTTCTCTCCCCCATCCCAGAGAGGGAGGGGGGAGTATGAGTGAACGGCTCTGTGGTGTTTAGCTGCTGGCCGGGTTAAATCACAACAGTGGGATTACTTTTTTGCTCAGGGACCTGGATGCAATTGGTGGTTAATGCAAAAGAATGCGGAGGTCTGGTGTTTACCTTAAGGGGATTTAATACTGGTTGAGAATAGCGCATGAGTTGAATTGTATTATGTCAATTATTATACAATACTGTATGTCATCTTTACCATGATTGCTATATGTAAATGTCCTATTAATGGTATCACATTAACAGCCATGCAGATATTGATGAATGAATTTTGATAGAAATTGACAAGCACAGAGATGTGATGGAACGAGAACGGGCTTCAACGTGTGACAATCCAACATTACACACCATCTCTTCTGCCCTAAAGACTGCTGTGAAAGATGGAGCCTGAAGTCAGTCATGGACTATGCAAACTCAGTGGAAATTCTATATACCATAAATGAAGGTGGTGACTAATTGGAATGTATTGGAAAAGGTGCAACCCGAGCATGACAAATGGTATGGAATAAGGGGTGGATATATGCCCTGGTTTCAACTAGGGTAGAACAAATTTTTCTCCTAGTAGCTGGTAGGGTGCTATGTTTTGGATTTAGGATGAGAAGAATGTTGATAACACAGTAGTGTTTTAATTGTTGCAGAGCAGTGCTTACACTAAGCCAAGGCCTTTTCAGCTTCTCGCTCTGTCCTGCCAGCGGGCAGGCTGGGGGGGCAGCAAGAGCTGGGAGGGGACAGACCCAGGACAGCTGACCCCAACTGGCCAAAGGGGTATTCCATACCATCTGACGTCATGTTGAACAATATATAGGGGTGGCTAGCTGGGGTGTGGGGACTGGCTGCTTGGGGATAGGCTGGGCATCGGTCAGCGGGTAGTGAGCAATTGCACTGTGCATCACTTGTTTCGTACATATTATTAGTAGTAGTACTATTATTATTATTATTTTCCTTTCTTTCCATCCTAATAAACTGTCTCTATCTCAATCCACAGGCTTCAATTTCCTGATTCTCTCCCCATCCCAGAAAGGGGGGGAGGGGGAGGGGGAGCGAACGGCTTTGTAGTGCTTATCTGTTGGCTGATTTAAACCACAACATCAGGGTACTCCTGAACCTGATGAAGAGACCTATTCTTCGCTTTTGCATCTGGAAGCACAACACAGGCCCTGGAAGCACAACACAGCCCAGAGAAAGCAGTCTAGGAGGTTTCTGGAGAGCGTGGAAGATAGCTTCCTGACGCAGCTGGTTGGCGAGCCTACCAGGGGAGGTGCCCTGCTGGACCTTCTGTTCACAAACAGAGAAGGACTGGTGGGAGATGTGGTGGTCGGGGGCTGTCTCGGGCAGAGTGACCATGAAATGGTAGAGTTCTTGATACTTGGCAAAGTCAGGAAGGGGACCAGTAAAACCGCTGTCTTGGACTTCCGGAGGGCTGACTTTGAGCTGTTCAGGTCACTGGTTGGCAGAGTCCCTTGGGAGGCGGTTCTGAAGGGCAGAGGAGCCTAGGAAGGCTGGGCGCTCCTCAAGAAAGAGATCTTAATGGCTCAGGAGCGGTCTGTCCCCATGTGCCCAAAGACGAGCCGGCGCGGAAGACTGGCCTGGCTGAACAGAGAGTTGCGGCTCGAGCTTAGGAGAAAAAAGAGGGTTTATAATCTTTGGAAAAGAGGGCGGGCCACTCAGGGGGACTATAAAGATGTTGTGAGGCGGTGCAGGGATAAAATTAGAAAGGCCAAAGCTCACCTGGAGCTCAATCTGGCTACTGCTGTTAAAGACAACAAAAAATGTTTTTATAAATATATCAGCACAAAAGGGAGGACTAAGGAGAATCTTCACCCTTTACTGGATGTGGAGGGAAACTTAGTTACCAGAGATGAGGAAAAAGCTGAGGTGCTTAACGCCTTCTTTGCCTCAGCCTATAGCAGCAAAACCAGTTGTTCTCTGGACGCCCAGTACCCTGAGCTGGTGGAAGGGGATGAGGAGCAGATTGTGGCCCCCATAATCCACGAGGAAACTGTGAAATGTGTTCATTTGATGGCAGCCAGGAGGGCCAACCGTGTCCTGGGGTGCATCAAGCACGGCATCGCTAGTAGGTCAAGGGAGGTGATTGTCCCGCTCTACTCTGCTCTGGTGCGGCCTCACCTCGAGTACTGTGTGCAGTTCTGGGCACCACAGTATAAAAAGGACATGAAACTGTTGGAGAGTGTCCAGAGGAGGGCTACAAAGATGGTGAAAGGCCTGGAGGGGAAGACGTACGAAGAATTGCTGAGGTCACTGGGCCTGTTCAGCCTGGAGAAGAGGAGGCTGAGAGGAGACCTCATCACAGTCTACAACTTCCTCGTAAGGGGGTGTCGAGAGGCAGGAGACCTTTTCTCCATTAACACCAGTGACAGGACCCGCGGGAATGGGGTTAAGCTGAGGCAGGGGAAATTTAGGCTTGACATCAGGAGGGGATTCTTCACAGAGAGGGTGGTTGCACACTGGAACAGGCTCCCCAGGGAAGTGGTCACTGCACCGAGCCTGTCTGAATTTAAGAAGAGATTGGACTGTGCACTTAGTCACATGGTCTGAACTTTTGGGTAGACCTGTGCGGTGTCAAGAGTTGGACTTGATGATCCTTAAGGGTCCCTTCCAACTCAGGATATTCTATGATTCTATGATTCGTGTGGTGTATGGAACAATGCTAGGGCTGCATGATGAAATGTAACTTTCTATCTAAGAAAAACAGAGTGATTAGTGTACATAGTTCTTGTACTGTGCAAAACAAGGGTCTAGCAATTCGTGTAAATAGAAGGCTTGAAGGACGAACACTGAGACTCGAGTCTGGGAGATAAGAGGACCAAGGAGTTTTTTTTGGAAACTGCTGACTTCTGCATGAGACGCTGCCCAAGCTTCTGATGTCTGCTAAAGGGATCCACCAAATAAGGAGAAAGGGGGGAGTTGAAGGACGACCGAAAGACAAAGCCTGGGAGGAAGACTACGAGCCTTCAGCACAAGAGACCCCCAGGAAGACCACCAGAGACTGATACGCATGCGCCCGGAGAGGGTTTGGATTCTGGGAACTAATTATAATAACCCTGCCTTTTCTAGGAATAGTGATAAATATGTATTAGTATAGTAGTATAAAAACCAACCACCTGATGTAACAGGTGTGCATCCTGGTGGAGCAGAGACTCCCAGCGCACCCAGCGCTGTTTGCTTGCCTCTGTTTACTTAATAAATCACAAACTTTGATTAAAATCCTATTTGGGATTTAATCATTTATCACAAAATGGTTGGCGACCTGCTACAGCATTTGGATGTACGCAAGTCTATGGGGCCAGATGGGATCCACCCGAGGGTATTGAGAGAACTAGCAGAAGAGGCTGCCCCAGGAAGTGGTTGAGTCACCATCCCTGGAGGTCTTTAAAAGACGTCTAGATGTAGAGCTTAGGGACAGGGTTTAGTGTAGGACTTGTTACTTAGGTCGGAGGTTGGACTCGGTGATCTTAGAGGTCTCTTCCAACCTAGACTATTCTGTGATTCTGTGATTAAGTGATATATACTCAAAGCAGGACTGGAGGGTCCCTGCCTCTGGCCAGGCAGAGTAAAGAGAGAACCAGATTTACTGGACAGTGTGGATCCGATGGCCTGGCACATTGGACCTGCAGGTGTACAAGGCTATAGTGGACACCAGCATGCAGTGTACCCTAATACCACCAGGCTACCAAGGGGCAGAACCCATCTGTATTTATGGAGGGACAGGGGGATCCCAACAGTTAACTGTATTGGAGGCTGAAGTGAGCCTCTCTGGGAATGAGTGTTAAAAGCGCCCCACTGTGACTGGCACAGAGGCTCTGTGCATCCTTGGCATAGACTACTTCAGGAGAGGGTACTTCAAGGACCCAAAATGGCACCGGTGGACTTTTCATAGAATCATAGAATCATTAAGGTTGGAAAAGGCATTCAAGATCATCTGGTCCAACCATACAACTACCACCAGTATCACCCACTAGACTGTGTCCCTAAGCACCACATCCAACCTTTCCTTACACACCCCCAGGGACGGTGACTCTACCACCTCCCTGGGCAACCACCTTCCAATGCCCAACCACTCTTTCTGAGAAGAAATGTCTCCTAATTTCCAACCTGAACGTCCCCTGGCACAACTTGAGGCCATTCCCTCTAGTCCTCTTGCTGTTTATCTGCGAGAAGAGGCCAACCCTCAGCTCCCCACAACTTCCTTTCAAGTAGTTGTAGAGAGCAATAAGGAAGCCTCCCCTTCACCAGACTAAACAGCCCCAGTTCCCTCAGCCACTCCTCATAGGACTTGTGTTCCAGGCCCTTCACCAGCTTCGTATCCCTTCTCTGGACATGCTCCAGGGCCTCCATGTCTTTCTTGTAGTGAGGGGCCCAAAAATGAACACAGTATTCAAGGTGCGGCCTCAACAGAGCAGAATACAAGGGAACAATCATCTCCCTGGTCCTGCTGGCTACACTCTTCCTGATACAAGCCAGAATGCCGTTGGCCTTCTTGGCCACACTGCTGGCTCATGTTCAGGTGAGCATCAATCAGCATCCCCAGGTCCTTTTCCTCTGCACAGCTTTCCAGCTACTCTGCCCCAGGCCTGTAGCATTGCATCAGGTTGTTGTGACCAAAGTGCAGGACACGGCACTTAGCCATGTTGAACCTCTGGCCTCATGTTGAACCCATTGGCCTCTGCCCATCGATCCAACCTGTCCAGGTCCCTCTGCGGGGCCTTCCTACCCTCTGGCAGATCAACACTTCTCCCCAACTTGGTGTCATCTGCAAACTTCCTGAGGGTGCACTCAATTCCCTAGTCCAAATCATCAATAAACATATTAAAGAGGATGGGCCCAAATACCGATCCCGGGGGAACACCACTCGTGACTGGTCGCCAGCTGGATTTAATTCCATTCACCACCGCTCTCTGGGCCCAGCCATCCATCGAAATTAGTTTTTACCTCTTTCTTATGCAGTGGTAAACAATCCACTGGCCTTTAAAATGCCAATTCAGTTTTGATTTCAGGAGCAACAACCCAAAGAAAGCGACACAAAGGACTGATTCGTAAGTAAGTCCCCACTGTCCTCCGTTTCAGGTGATACTTGATGTGAGGATAGCAAAAGAGCAGAGACCACCTTTATGCGAGGGCTCGCAGCGGGGGGAAAAAATACATTGGACATAAATGCAGTCACTGGGGTCTTAAAAAGAAACCTCTTGAAAATTCACTAGTCCCACAACTGGAATCCAATTAGAGCTGGAGCAGCACATTTTTTTTGTGCTCAAAAAGAAATCGTTGGACTGGTGTCTAGCGTCCTCACTTCTCAAATCTCAGTTTTCAAACAACTGAAGCACACCATTTTATTGAAATATAGATTGTCTTAATTCAGTTTCAAGGCATCCTGTTTCAAACCCAGTTTCATGGATTTACAACACAGTCCTTTCTACTGTTTCCAAATATTCCGATGTACATTTTGTTCAATACTAAGACACATGCAGGAGAATACCACAAAAAGTTACATAAGAGAAACAAACAAGCAAACAACACCCAATGCCAGTAATGAAGTATTGACTACTATTTCTACTGTGGAAAGATTGATAACGTCATTTGATATTTACAGATAATAAGAAGTAAATTGACATTTTAATTAGTTTTTGGGGTTACTAAAAGGAATGCAGAAAGAGACTTTTCATCTCTGAGAAGTTTTTCCTCTTTACAAAAACTTAGCATTTTCCCTTTTGCTCTCATTTTGTTCCTTTTATTCTGGTTTTTCTCCTGGTACTTGCTGATGCTTCTGGATGTTTAAAACCATCTTAAACAACCAACAGACAAACAAAAAACTACACCCATGTGCACACACACACACAAAACAACACCAAAAAAAAACCAAAACACCAACAACAAACCAAACCAAAAGAAAACCACAACCAAAACAAAAACACCAGGCTCTAAATAGGAAGAACTGAGTTTAAAATCTATAGGGAAGGACTGCTGTAGTAAGACAGCAGAAGCAAAAGTCAGATCTGCCTGTGATCTCCTGCTATAACCTTCACATTGCGCACCGGTGTCACTGAGCATGTGACACAAGCAGCTCTTTGAGAGCACCGGTTCCCTGGCAGCACAGGCGAGCCCCCCGTGCTGCCAGGGCCTCGGCTCCTCCTGGATGTGGCCGGCGGGGGTGGCGGGGCCCTCGCAGGGTGGGGCGGGGGGTTCAGAACCCATCTTGTAGATTTGGACCATATTTTCAGCCATCGCCTGTCGCAGAGGAGGAAGAAGAGGGACTTGCCGTCTAGAGGACAGCTGAGTCAGCCCTGAGGGTGGACAATTAAGACCTGGTGCTCTTGCAGTCGTTGCATATCCCTGGAGATCACGACTTGTCATTCTGCCAGGATAGCTTCTCCCACTTGTTCCCTTTCCAACCTTGCATACACCTTCTTAAAAAGCAAAGTGTCCCGGTTTCAGTTAGGACAGAGTTATTTTTCCTCCTAGTAGCTGGTAGGGTTCTATGTTTTGGATTAGGATGAGAAGAGTGCTGAAAACATGCTGATGTTTTAATTGCTGCAGAGCAATGCTTACACTAAGCCAAGGACTTTTCAGCTCCTCGCTCTGTCCTGCCAGCGGGCAGGCTGGGGGTGCAGCAAGAGCTGGGAGGGGACAGACCCAAGACAACTGACCCAAACTGGCCAAAGGGGTATTCCATACCATCTGACATCATGCTGAACAATATATAGGGGTGGCTAGCCGGGGTGGGGGGCCGGCTGCTTGGGGTTGGGCTGGGCATCAGTCAGCAGGTGGTGAGCAATAGCATTGTGCATCACTTGTTTGTACATATTATTATTATTATTATTATTATTACTTTCTATCTTAATAAACTGTCTTTATCTCAACCCACAGGCTTCACTTTCCCATTTCTCTCCCCCATCCCAGAGAGGGAGGGGTAGGGTGAGCAAACAGCTGTGTGGTGTTTAGCTGCCAGCTGGGTTAAACCACAACAGTCCTTTTGGCGCCCAACGTGGGGCTCGAAGGGTTGAGATAACAACAGATCTGACCAGAGTATGTTAAACTAGAATTGGTATAAGTATTAGAGCTGCTTGATAGTTGCTAATCAGAATGATGATTGCGTTAATCTCAAGTCTGCTGTGCCTGTATTCCAAACTGAATTTTATAGCACGTTACCTTCTGTATGTGATCCCCGTTGTGGTGTTTATCCTTTCCGGGCCCTGGTTTAAGATCATTATGGTACTGTGTGGTGTAACAATAGCTTACGCTATGATGAAATATCTGGCCATGACTCTAACCTGGTATTTGTACTCAGCACTGTCGTCGACTTTGTACTTTGGAAACTGTATCTCGGAAACCATTAACAATTACACCTACTGCCTTTTTTCATCAGGGAGCCAGTCTGTGGAGGGGACAGGGGAATATATTTTTCCCTACTTTTTCACTCTCCCTTACTCCTTCAGCACCCTCTTATCCCCTGAGCTAGTTACGATAACTCTCCAAGATGTTGAATATCCTTGGGATACGAAGACCAGCATCTTGTTGTTATGTCTCTTGAATGCGCTTCAGGTTTTGTTTAAGGTTAAACAACTACTTAGGCATCTCATCCAGAGATCTGTCTTGAGGCAGATCTCTGCTGGAGCTCCTGCTCCAGCCCCTGCAGCCGCTCCAGCTCCAGCTCCAGCAGCCGCTCCAGCTCCAGCTCCTGCAGCCACTCCAGCCCCTGCAGCTACTCCAGCCCCTGCTCCTGCAGCCGCTCCAGCTCCTGTGGCAGGCCCAGAAAAACTAGCTGTAGCAGTGCAAGTTGGCCCTGCAGAGTGTATTCCAACCCCTGTGGCAGACTCTGTGGCTGAGTCAGAGAAACAACCTGTAGCAGTACAAGTTGCCACTGTAGACAAGGTGAAAAAATGGTATAGAGACTCAGGTCGTTTAGAATGCAGAGAGTCTAGGTTTGGAGAAGACGAGGCTGGGCCATCAGGGATGCAGGACGATGAAGATGGGGATGTTGAAAAAACAACACTAGTTTCCCGAAGCCTATACCAGCGTGAGCTATGAGATATGCGAAAAGATTTTGGTCGCTGCATAGGTGAGCAGCTTGTCACCTGGCTGCTCCGGTGCTGGGATACCGGAGTGAATTGTGTGGATTTTGAGGGCAGGGAAGCCAGTCGGCTGGGATCCCTTGCTAGAGATGCAGGCATTGACAAAGCAATTGGAGAAGGAGTACGATCCTACAGCCTCTGGAGGCGTATCCTGTACGGTGTAAGGGAAAGGTATCCCTACAAGGAAGAACTTGTATGTATGCCAGGCAAGTGGATCACTATGGAGAAGGGAATCCAGTACCTGAGGGAATTAGCCGTACGGGAGGTGATTTATGCCGACCCAGACAATGGACAAATACCCGTATTTCGGAATGGGAGTGAGCCGGAGTAACGACGCAACCTCAATGCGAGTATAATCGTTCTCCTTTAATGAATGTTCTAGCAAGATATATATATGCTACCCCTACAGCATGCGCAGACAACAACTTATAATTGGTCTAGCTTCTCTATGCACACGTCTCTAGCACTAATATAATTGGTACAACAGTGTCGTCTCTCCTCCTGAACATAGTTCCGCATATTTCAGTTGTAACATCACTCAAGGTTATCAGCCCTGGGCCTACATTATCTTCACAGTCCTTCAAAGCCTGAGTTGCTCATTATAATTAAATCATGCCCCTTCTCAATTAAACATAGCTCGACAATTCCCCCTTCTTGTTTTTGAACAACCCAGGCTTGGTCTACTACCTTTAACACTGCAAACATTGTAATAAGCAAGGCACAATAAGCAACAGGGTAAAAATAGAGTAGTGCTTCGCAGCGATGCTGCTTCTCACTCACACAGCACAATCACACAATCACGCAAAGAGGCCTCTTGCACTTTTCATTCATACCACAAGAAAATATCACTTAAAATAATTTGTCCGTGGCTTCAGGAGTTACTTGTCTACTCCCGTGGTGAGCGGCTGAGAGTGGAGACCCCTCCGAGGAAAATGCTCGGGGTGCACCTAGGAGCGTCCCTTCCACAGTCGATCCCACAGCCGAGCAGAGCGGCTCCTGGTGCAAGAAATGATGCTATTATAGTTTTGTATAATTACACCAAAGAGATGCATTGCAATAAGGAGCGAGCGTGACATTGACAATTTGTTTCATGGTTTGGTTTTTGCCCATGTAATTGAACCTTACACATGGTGTGGCTGTTACACTTCTCAGAGTATCTAATTCCTGTGGCTCTAGGGGCACTCACAGCAAGTAGACAGTCCAGTCTTTGTTATCTGCTGGGAGCCCCACCAGACATGTCGTAAATGGGTCGTTAACACTAGTCAGGGACAGGCACATCGCTTCTTGTCCTGTCATGTTGGCGAGGGTGACCCAGATGTTGCAGCATGGTTGGATGGAGACCCAGGGCTGGCAATAAGCGATGACAGCGGTGATTGTGAGGAGGAGGCCAACCATGGCCTTACCCCCTTGCTGGTACCCATCTTGATCTGTGACCTGGAAAGACACAAGCATACTCTCAACCCCAAGTTATTAGAGGCTGGGGTCCCTCCCAAAGACCTGTATTTAAATTCTTTACCACCACTAAGACCTGCTCTGATTGTGGCACCCGTGACAGTGCGGAATTCATACTTTTGTAATGTTTTACTATGGGTGGTACCTCATTGTGAGGAAAGGGTAATGCTAGCTGATTCATTACGTAAAGTGCCTTTCCCAGCCTGTTCTGTGGTGTTTCCTAGGTGTCTCCCCCTTTTTGTTTATTTAGCAGTGTTTTCAAGGCGCAATGTGTTAGTGTGACTCTGCATGTGAATAATACAATACAGGTGCACTCCCTGCTCTACCAAAAATAACAGCTCTTTAAATTTTTGAAGAGGTTTTCCTTTGGGATATGTCTTAAATGTGCCCTCTCAATGCGCTGAGCAACACCTACAGCATATTGCAAGTCCGATACAATATTCAAAGGTACTAGTTTTTTCTTTTTCTTTGTTTTTCTTTTTTTTTTTTTTAATTTTCTCTTTTGTTTTGTTTGTTTTCTGGCTGTAATGTCCTTCGTCACTGCACTGATTTGTCGCAAATCAGGCATTAATCTCCATTTCCCGCTCTTCTTCTTGATGACAAACACTGGTGAATTCCATGGGCTGTTTGTCAGCACAATATGTCCTTGTTGGAGTTGTTCTTGAATCAGCTCCTGCAGACTACTGCTCAGAAATGAATCAATGGAGCAATTCTAGTTCCCTTTGATATTGACAATGCTGGAGACGGTGTCCAAGCCATAGCTTGGCTTTTTCTGTTGTAATTGGCATCAATTTTTCCTGGCAAAACAAACAATCCAGTCACAGTTGTACTTGATCACTATAGTCAGTCCCAATTGGTCCTTTGACGTTCAATGGAATTTTATGAACGTGAGTACCCCACAATGTGGCGTCTGTTACTGTGGAAACATCCACTCTGGCACTCCCTCTGGTTCTCGCTGAGAGGGTGTCCACAGTAGTAACTGTGGCAGTGGGGCTGCAGCGTGGAACCCTGCTCCACCGTGGTGCTCCATGGGCTGCAGGGGGACAGCCTGCTGCACCATGGTCCTCTCCACAGGCCGCAGGGAATTTCTGCTCCGGTGCCTGGAGCACCTCTCCCCCTCCTTCACTGACCTTGGCTCCTGCAAGGCTGTTCTTCACTCCTCTCACTCTCCCAGCTGCTGTGTGGCGCAGCGCTTTTTTATCTTTTTTTTTTCTCCTGTCTTAAATCTGCTCTCACAGAGGCACAAAACAACATCACTTATTGGCTCAGCTCTGGTCAGCATTTGGACCCTTACCTAACATGGGACAGCTTCTAGATCCTTCTCACAGAAGCCACCCCTATGGCCCCCTGCTACCAAAAGCTTGCCATGTAAACCCACTATATTCCACCCCTTGCCTCTGTGAAAAGCATATTTAAGAATAATCACAATATACTCTTTACAATTACCACAATCTTCACAAACTCCACTTCCATCAAAAAGAAAAATAATTCCCCACACCAAAATAAGCATAACATCATCACAACCCCGACGAGGTGGACAATTTACACACACACCACCCCTCGTCCTTTCACCACACTAATATGAAACATATTCCTTCCCAATTACAACTTTCTTGAATTCTTCACAACTTTTACATTCATAAAAATGTCCAGTCCACGTTTTGCCCGTTACTTCTCTTGACTGTCATCCTTATCTCAAATTCCTTGAGCCCCACGTTGGGTGAGTAAAAAACAGTAAGTTATCATGGATTTGGGGTAGGAGGTTTGAAGAAACCAATCTTCAGCACTATCAGACAATAAATGGCACAGAAACTATAGTAATGCTGATTCATACTAGAGCAAATAATTTGTGAATAGCATATGTCATCCCAAATCTGCCTGTACCAGCAACCCGTTTAGATTGCAGCAATGACTCACTGAAAACAAGTTTGAAGAGAACTGCAGTCATGTCCACACCACTTGATACAGCCAGGTAGAAGATTCCTAGAAATACTAATGCAATTTCAACATGGAATGGAACCGCTACAGCACCATATTCTTTGAAAACTTTTTTCAGCTGCTGGGATTTACTGAGTTTCTTGTGTTCACTGCTGCGGTCTGTGGCTGGCTTTTCAGGGGATCCACCCACATCCTTGGCCGAGCTGCCGGCGAAAGCGCCCGCAGAGGGGGTGGAGTGCTGAGGGAGGGCCGGCCCGGGGGACCGGGGAGGGGGGAGCCGAGGGCCGGGCAGGGCGAGCGGCCGGCGGGGCTGCGCCGCCTGCCCCGCCGGGCTGCACCGTGCGCTCAATTCGCGGGGAGGAGGAGGAGCCGAGGGTGGAGGTCGGCACGCCTCTCCTCCCTCACCTGTGGGCGGTGCAGGACTTCCCCCCTGGGCGTTCTGGGGTGTTGCTTCCTCAAGCGGCTCAGATCTCTGCTTTGGCCTGGCCTCACCAACTTCCACTTTTTCCGCGCTCGATGGTGGGTCCGGCGGGACTCCGCATAACGTGGGGGCGGCCCGTTACCTGGCCCTTCACCGTCAATGCGCGATAGGAGTTCGGAGACTGTCGAGCATGGAACCCCGGTCATTCCTTTAACCGCAGGGAGCCCAAAGATATGCGCAGGAGTCCTGGGTTTTCTTTCAGAATCCCCAGAGTTTCTAGGGGCCATCCCCGGGATTAGCATTTGAGCAGCAACATAGGCTACTTCCCTTTCTGCCATCATGGTTTTTAACGTCTCTAATACTGTACACCACCACTTGCGGACAGTTTTCACTGCCTTTTCATCTTTTGAATCTCCCGCTATAGTCTTTTCCCACATGGTATTCCCAAATTCTTGCCATTCCGTAACAGAGAACATCTGGGTTGTCTCTCTAAAATGTCCCTATCGTTGTCCTAACTTGATCAATTTGATCAATTGCTTTCCCGTTGTATCGATACCTCTCTTAGAGAGTATTCCAGCGAGCAACGTTGCTGCAGCTTCCACCTCCATGGCTGCGCTTTTCACTGGGAGGGGAGGTCCGTGTCTGCTCTGACTATGCACAGAGGCAGCACTCCTCCCAGCCGTTTTGCTTCCCATTCCCCTCCTCTTGCTGCTTACCGCAGTCTCCAAGAACTCAGTCGAGCTGGACTATCTGGCGAGTAACCATCCTCTGCTACCAGATGTCGGAATGGGAGTGACCCGGAGTAACGACGCAACCTCAATGCGAGTATAATCGTTCTCCTTTAATGAATGTTCTAGCAAGGTATATATATGCTACCCCTACAGCATGCGCAGACAACAACTTATGATTGGTCTAGCTTCTCTATGCACACGTTTCTAGCACTAATATAATTGGTACAACGGTGTCGTCTCTCCTCCTGAACATAGTTCCGCATATTTTAGTTGTAACATCACTCAAGGTTATCAGCCCTGGGCCTACATTGTTTTCATGGTCCTTCAAAGCCTGAGTTGCTCATTATAATTAAATCATGCCCCTTCTCACTTAAACATAGCTCCACACCCGTAGATCCAGATGAAGTCAAGTATACACGACCCATGTGGCGGAAGTTTGTACGGAGTGCACCATCATCATATGCCAGCTCATTGGCAATAATGGCCTGGAAGGAGGATGAGGAACCCTCAGTGGGTGATGTGGTTAAACAACTCCGGCAGTACGAAGAAAGTCTCTCCTTTTCCCTACAGGCCTGCGTCTCGGCTGTGGAGAAACTTTCTGAAAAGGTCCACCAACTTGAAGAGAGATTATTTTCCTCCCCACCTGAACGAACCAGTGTCTCACCTATTAGGGGTAAGCACTCATCCGAACAAGGAAAACGATATGGGGGATACACACCTTGTACTAACCTGTGGTTTTACCTACGTGACCATGGAGAGGACATGAGAAAATGGGATGGAAAATCCACCGCGACCCTAGAGGCACGGGTACATGAGTTGAAAAAGAAAACAAGCGGGAAAAAGGGGTTCCCTGAAAAGTTTGCTGCTCCAACTTGCAGCAGGGGGTCCCTTAAACACAAGAATGAAGATTCTGACCAGGATTAGAGGGGCCCTGCCTCCAGCCGGGGGGGGGGGGGGGAAGGGACAATCGAGTTTATTGGACTGTGTGGATTCAATAGCCTGGCACGTCAGACGCACAGAAGTATAAAGCTTTAGTAGATACCCGTGTACAATGTACTCTAATGCCATCAAACTATAAAGGGCCAGAGCCCATCAGTATTCATGGAGTGACGGGGGGACCCCAGCAGTTGACTGTATTGGAGGCTGAAGTGAGTCTAACTGGGAATGGGTGACAAAAACACGGTATTGTGACTGGCCCGGATGCTCCATGCATCCTTGGCATAGACTCTTAGAAGAGGATATTTCAAGGACCCAAAAGGGTTCTGCTGGGCTTTTGGCATAGCTGCCTTAGAGACAGAGGGCATTAAACAGTTGTCTACCTTGCCTGGTCTCTCAGAGGACCCTTTTGTTGTGGGGTTGCTGACGGTCGAAGAACAACAAGTGTGAATCGCTATCACAACTGTGCACCGGCGGCAATATCGCACCAACCGAGACTCCCTGATTCCCATCCATGAGCTAATTCGTCAACTGGAGAGCCAAGGAGTGATCAGTAAGACTCATTCACCTTTTAATAGTCCCATATGGCCAGTGCGAAAATCTAATGGTGAGTGGAGACTAACGGTGGACTATCGTGGCCTGAACGAAGTCACACCCCCACTGAGTGCTGCAGTGCCAGACATGCTAGAACTCCAGTACGAACTGGAATCAAAGGCAGCCAAGTGGTACGCCACAATCGATATCGCTAAAGCATTTTTCTCCATCCCTCTAGCAGCAGAGTGCAGGCCACAGTTTGCCTTTACTTGGAGGGGAGTCCAATATACGTGGAATCGGCTGCCCCAGGGGTGGAAACATAGCCCTACAATTTGTCATGGATTGATCCAATCTGCACTGGAGCAGGGGGAAGCTCCTGAATACCTGCAGTACATCGATGACATCATTGTTTGGGGTGGCACAGCAGAGGAAGTTTGTGAGAAAGGGAACAAAATAGTCCAAATCCTTCTGAAGGCCGGTTTTGCAATAAACCAAAATAAAGTTAAAGGACCTGCACAAGAGATCCAGTTTTTAGGAATAAAATGGCAAGATGGACGTCGTCAAA
>JAACYQ010017830.1:0-17731 GCA_011075105.1 Heteronetta atricapilla
CTTGGTGGAGCAGAGACTCCCAGTGCACCCAGCACTGTTTGCTTGCCTCTATTCGCTTAATAAATTACAAACTTTAATTTTAATCCTATCTGGGACTCAAGTATTTATCACAACTGGGGGCTCGTCCGGGATGGTCTTGGTTCCTGAGTTCTGACTTGATCTAGGAGGGGCGCCCCACCATTCGGTGGCTCCTAATCAAGTAAGGTCAGGACTAACACCATCCTGAACCTGAATAAAGGCAAGCAAAGAATGTGATTTTTTTATGAGCTCCCTTGCCGGCTGCAGCATTGTTTTTTTACCCGTAATTCTGCGAGCAAAGATCCAAACGAAGACGACAGAGTCATGAGTATTTAAGGCGTATACCGTTCGGTTGGGTGGGATTTGGTTGCCTGTGTGTGTAAGAGTGTGACTGAGAAGGAACCTAGTTCCAAAGCGAGTGCGGAGGTCTTCTAACCGCGATTCCAATCTCCCTCAAGGGACTTGGCCAGTGAAGGACCAAAGTGATTCCTATAGGATTCGTGGGTGGGTGATAGGTCCTAAACCCCCTGCAAGACACTCTTACCAGGTAACCAAGGGGAACTGCCAGTAAATTGCAAGTAGGAATTGCCACAGTAAAATTCCTAGATGGGTCAGACAAAATTGAGGACCCGGAACCAGAGAAAAGGGAGCAAATTAAAAATGGTTCAGTACTATATGACAGAATGGCCAAATCAGGATATCCAATAATTAATAAGGACCTAGAATCTGTGGAATCGGGACCTTTGAGTCCATCAAGGTCAGCTCAGGCTTGTGAGCTGCATGCTCTATGTAGGGCCCTGGAACTATTAAAGGGAGAAAGTGGGGCTATATTTACAGCACACTGAACTGAATGAACTCCCCATGCCTGAATCTCCAAAGATGTTGCCATTAAACTAATAATATTAATTACTAAAATATAATTAATAAAAAGTACTCATCTCTTGCCATGAAATACTGTTACTATTAAACTTTATGTTCTAGTCAAAAGGAATATAGTTAAGGCATGAGCATGTGACTTTCTGTTTCTTTAAGGTGGTGAGCTTTAATTCTATTCATGCTGAGTCTCAGTGAGACATACTAGCATCCATGTGGACCCATTCATTTTAATGTTGTAAAATTATGGGTCAGATGATTCAAAGCCTTAATGTAACTGTACTCAAAGGTGGAAAGGTGAATTGGTATCATTTATTTTAAAAAGTCATATGGTGCATTTGTTTGTTTGTTTTTTAAGTTTGTACTAATATAAAAATCACATGAGCACATGGGCACACTTGTTGAAAAGTAAAAATTATTTTTATGTAAGTGCATTTACTCTATTTTTGAACAAACAGAAGTATCAAATACTTGTTTAAATATTAAGTGGGTGTTTTGAGCCTGCAAAATTAATATTGGCTCTAAAACTCTGCTTTCATAAGTACCATTTATTATACCACTATATTTCTGATGTTTGCATAATCATAAAAGGACCTCAAACTTGAATATACAGACTGAAATATATGCTGATAGCCTTGAATACGTCAGTGTGCTATATAGTGGCCTTTGAGGACTGTCATGATAACCTTTTTACATTACAAAGCTAATGTTTTAGTCCTAAATTTTCGGGACCCCTTAGTACAGAAAAAACTTTATACAATTACTGATGTTAATTTCTCTTAAAATGTATATTTTTTTGTTTCCAGTTGTATTATTTAAGTGTTCCTTTGTATCAATTTATGTATGCTTCTGTTGTGGTTTAACCTGGCCGGCAGCTAAACGTCACACAGCCGTTCACACACCCTCCCTCCCTTTCTGGGATGAGGGAGAGAAACGAGAAAAACTGCGGCCTGTGGGTTGAGACAGAAACAGTTTATTGGGACAGAAAATAAAATAATAATAATGATGATGTGTGCGGAGCGGGTGATGCATGGTGCAGTTGCTTGCTGCCCGCTGACTGATGCCCAGCCTGTCCTCAGGCAGCCGCCCCCCTCACCTCAGTAGCCACCCCTATATATTGTTCAGCATGATGTCAAATGGCATGGAATACCCCTTTGGCCAGTTTGGGTCAGCTGTCTTGGGTCTGTCCCCTCCCAGCTCTTGCTGCACCCCCAGCGTGCTTGCTGGCAGGACAGAGCGAGGAGCTGAAAAGTCCTTGGCTTAGTGTAAGCACTGCTCTGCAGCAATTAAAACTTCAGTGTGTTATCAACATTAGTCTCATTCTAAATCCAAAACATAGCACCCTACCAGCTACTGGGAGGAAAATTAACTCTATCCTAACTAAAACCAGGACAGCTTCTAAAACAAAGAAGGGGGAGCAGTGGTGTGACCCCTAGGAAAAGATAGATAAAGTATGCTATGTTCTTAATTTTTTTTTAAAATCGATGGACAGAGGAAGGTCCTTGCATCTGTCCGCGCAGGAGAAAAAGCGACAGACAGATGTAGGAGACAGATCTGGGAGAAACTCAGTTAAAGGAAGAGGAGAAGTCATGGTAAAATTAAATAAATAAAAATTAAAAAATACAGCACCAATTATTGGGAAGAGCCCGACGTTCTAATAACTTGGGGGCCGAGGTTGTGCTTGTGTTTTAATAGAAGCCAGTCCTAGATGGGTGTCAGCACCATGAGTCCATCTGGCCGTATCATCATCTGCCTTAACATGATCACAGCACCCTCCTCTGCAGTTTGGATTCCAGCTTCAACAACAAACAACGTCTGGGAGGGTCCTGCTGGCATATGCAGGACCTACAAACAAGGACTCCAGGAGTTGGAGGGGCAGCCAGAGCCCCTCCCCCAACTGGGCAGCACTCAGCCCGTGCCTGTCCCAGGGATGTGGTTACAAAGTTTGTTAAAGATAGAATTAGTGTGCCTGGTAGTTTTTCTCTGTGTTTTAGTTTGCGTTAATCGTGCTTTCTCAATTTTTGTTAATCTCACTTTTTTATGTTAAAGAAGGGGGAGATGTGGGAGTGTGGCCATGGGGGTCGACAAGCCCCATGGTTGGTGATAACATCGGGAATGTAAAGAGTCTAGGGGTGATTCAGGAGACGCCTTGCTATCTCGGGTTGCTTGTTCTCTGGCTGTTGGGGCATGGAATGGTGGTAAAAATGTTATTAGAACACTTAATACCTAGATACGGGATAATCCAGTACATTGATTCTGATCAAGACACACACTTTACTTCTAAAATAATAAAATTATTATGTCAATCATTAGGTATTCAGTGGGAATACCACACTTCGTGGCACCCACAAAGCTCGGGGAAGTAGAAAGAATGAATCTAACAATAAAACAACAATTGGCTAAGTTAATGATTGAGACAGAAATGCCCTGGATGAAATGCTTACCATTGGCACTTTTAAACATTAGAACTAAACCACACAGTGAGACTGGATTATCACCATATGAAATGTTATATGGCATGCCTTATTCTCAAGGGATGCCCCTAGGGAACAATGTAGTTGAGGATCATAGTATCCAGAAATATATAATTACCATTGGCAGAAGATTAAAAGAGCTAAGAGAAACTGGGATGATGGCTCAGACACCACCTTTAGGATTTGTAATTCACCAGTTAAAACCAGGAGATAGGGTTCTAAGAAAAACATGGAAAGAAGAAAGCTTACCTCCCCTCTGGAAAGGGCCTTTTCTTGTTTTATTAAAAACAAAACAAAACAAAACAAAAAAAACTATCAGACAGACTAGAAGAAGCCTTCATCAAAGAGTATAAGCTAAGTTGCTGTGGGAATTTTATTGTAATTACTCCTGTAAAGTTAGTAAACAAAGAAACTCTTGGATAGATGCCTATTAAGGGAAGAGATTTATCAAGAACAGGGATCAGTTAAGCATTATGCCCTTGTGATAAATGCTTGAGTCCCAAATAGGATTAAAATTAAAGTTTGTAATTTATTAAGCAATTAGAGGCAAGCAAACAGTGCTGGGTGCACTGGGATTCTCTGCTCCACCAAGATGCACACCTGTTACATCAGGAGGCTGATTTTTATGCTCCTAGACTAATACATATTCATCACTATTCCTAGAAAAGGCAGGGTTTTTATAATTAGTTCCCAGAATCCAAATTCAAGCCCTCTATTTACACGAATTGCTAGACTCTTATTTTGCACAGTATAAGAACTATGTACACTAATCACTCTGTTTTTCTTAGATAGAAAGTTACATTTCATCATGCTGCCCTAGCATTGTTTCATACACGACACAAATCAAATGGACACTTTTCACACCCTGAAGGTAACAGTAGGCTACTTGCAGTGTACACCCCTTTTAAGATTAAGGAAGAGGGCAAGACCGGATAAGGAACTGGTGCTGCGGCTGGGAAGGTCTGCCAAGGGCTGCAACCCCTTCAGCCTGTGACCGCCGATCACCATGGCCCTTACTGGACCTCTTCTAGTCCTACTTGGGGTGAGTTTCTTGGCCCAAGCTACGGCCAACAACTGCGGTCAACGTATAGTAACTACTAGAAAAGGATGGTTGAGCTCCCAAACATTGGTGTATCACGCTATGACTGTAAAGGCCAGAAAATAGGAAGCTGCTGTACAACTGCAAATTAAGTCAATTGTTAACCAATGCCAATTAAAACAATGACGTGGAAGGACATACAGATTGTGAAGTACTCAATCTATAATGCACTGGGACTGTTTAGTGTCCACACCTCGTGTAGATTTCTGTAGGCTACCTTTTGCTTTTGGTCAGCTGTAGTTTAGGAGACAGATGCTTTGCCTAATTTTGAAGGTAAAAGGCCTTGTTGAATTTTAAAATACCACACTGACGACCTGCTAGTACTATTGGTTATGAATGTTGTTTTAACAATTTGTGTGATGGGTTTGAACTGAACTTGAGTGGAATACTCAAGTTTTGTGCTAGCTGGTCTGAGGGAGGCAGAGGCAGACTTTGATGATAAGGTGCTAAGCAGCAGTGTTTCCAGGGGGCAGTAGTATTTCCATTTGGCATGGCTGCTCTCTAAAGCTACATGCATGGAGTCTCACAGTGATAATGACCAGCTGTGACAGTGGAAGAAGGTGCTGCCACTAGCTTGTCACTGCTGCTGTGCCAGAGGTGATCATCTCTGCATCTTTGGTAACAGAAATGCTTGTGTGAGAGACTGGTAATTGTTACAAGCAGTCACTTTGCTATTAGTCCAGCCCTGAACTGAAAGGTAGGATTGGGCTAACTAATCTAACTTTGCTTTGGGTGCTTGAGCAATCTGTTGTGCCAGCAGAGTTGTAGGCATGATACACATTCAGCTAATGGGTGAAGGGAATCACCACGGGATGCTTCCTTCCCCAACTGGCACAGCTGTATCTACAAGATCTGTAGCCTGGCTTCCAAACATGCTTTTTAGAGGGCCGTGCGCTGCTGCAACAGCTTCTCTAATGAAATGCAGCAGCGGCTTTGCTGTGAAGGATCATGTCCTTCCCTGCTGTTTGGAAGCAGCTGACTTGCAATTATGGCCATAGATGTGACAGACTGATTAGTAATAAAAGATTGTCTGAAATATAAGTCTTTCCTTTGTGTGAAGTATGAAAAATGAACTCATTTTCTCCACTGAAATCTCATGGGATATTTAATCTGTTCTCTCAAGCATCCCATTTTCTTTAATCGTGTAAGAAAGTAGGATGTCACTTATGTTACTACTGTTTAACCTCTGGAAGCATGAGGAGGGTATTCAAATGATCTCGTGCTCCTCTAAAGTTGTGGGTTTTTTTTCCATTGTTTTCTTCAGAAATTGTTCCGCACTGTCATTGAGCTAAGTAAGGCATCTGACTTGTTTCACTTGGAAAAAGTATATGGCACAATACATCAATGCATTTACAAACATGGAGAAGACTATGACAAAAGGGATTTGGTGAAGGTAATTTTTGTTTTGTCTTAGAGCGCTTTTTGTCACTGTTATGCAGTATTTGTTTATTGTGGCTCTCATGGTTATTTAGCATTGCTCTTTCCTGCTTAGTGCGTCCAAGGGAGGTGCTTGGGTTTCCCAGGAAGATGTTGGCGTTTCCTGAGAGGTGGTACTCAGTGGGTACTCAGTGGTGCTGCTGGAGTGACTCAGGAAGACGCCTGGGTTCTCTGGGGTGGTGCTTGATTCCTCAGGAATCTCCCTGGGAGTCTGGAGCTATGATTCGCTTCCCAGGGCACACAAGCATCTCTGTGCAGTACACAAGCATATGTGTTAGGCATAAGAAAAGCCTCCCTGGAGCACACAAAGCTATCCCCTGTTCACAAAAGTTTCTGCCCCTGTCACCAAAGGATCCCCCCTGGAACGGTCAAGTACCTTAGTGGAACACCCAAGTATCTCCCCACAGCACTCCTGTGTCTGAGTGGAGAACCCAAGCTTCTCCCCAGGGCTCCAAAACACCACCTGGGGCATCCGAACAGCTCACTGGAGATAGGAAGCACCTCCATTGGCACACAAGAGCTTCTGTGGAGTGCACAAGCACCGTCCAGCCATCCTCCCAGGGGATGCAAGCATTTTCCATATATCTCCTATTAGCATTTAAGCATCTCACTCTGGATACACTGAGAAATTCTCCCATACCAAAAAAACATGTCTTTGGCAAAGTCAAGATCCTATCTAGAGCACTTCAGCATCTCCCCAGGGCCCCAAAGCACAGCTTTCAAGCACAGAAGCACCTCCCCTGTTTCATCCCAACACCTCTTTGGATGACCCAAACATCTCCTTGGAGGACCAAAAACCCTCCCTGGAGAACAGGAACATCACCCGTTGGAACCCATCCATCTCCGTGAGGCACCCAAGCATCTTCCCAGGGAAGCCAAGCATCTCCCTGGTGATATCAATCAGTGCCCGTCTGGAAACCAAGCACCTCCCTGGTCACCGAGCATCTTCCTGGACATCCCAGGATCTCCCCAAGGGCAATCAGGCACCAATCTAGGGCATCCTAAAGCTCTGAGCCTCCCAAAAGCCCTGAGGCTTTTCCCTTTGGGCATCAAATAATGTGTCCCTTGGGCACACAAGCAGTATCTTGAAGCACCAAAGAATCTCTCCAGGCCACAAAAACACCTGCCTGGAACACACAAGCACCTCCATGCAGCACCCAAGCATCTCCCCAGGGGACACAAGCATCTGCCTGGAGGACCAACACACCTCCCCACAGCACCCCAGCATCTCCCTGCAGCACCCAAGCATCTCCCCTGGGAACCCAAGCACCTACTGAGACACGCAGACCTCTCCCCAGGTCTGCTTAGTGTCTGGCTGAGTCACCAGGCATCCCCCTGGAAGAAGCAAGGTCCTCCTTTTAGAAACCAAAAATGGCCTTGGGGCACACAAGCACCTTCCTGGATCAGTCCTGCAGAGTCTTGGAGGAGACAAAATCTCCCTGGGCACACCAGAATCTTCCCAGGGCACCCAAGCACCTCCCTGGAGCACCCTGGGATCTGGATTTCAACCTTGGTTGCCCTGGGACATGTCTGGGTACTCCAGGAACATGTCTAATGTCTAATGGCAATGAATCGTCTGTTAGTTTAAGACCATGTCCAAGAAGATGCTTGGGTGCTCCAGAATGGTGCTTGCATGCCCTGGGGAGATGCTTCAGTGCTCAAAGAGGGAGCTTGTGTTCAAGGGTTATGTGCTTGGCTGCCCTGGGGAATTTCGTTGTTGTCGTTCTTTTGTTCTTTTTTTTTTTTCCCTGCCTTGATACTTGGGTGCCAAGAGAATGACTTATGAGCTCCAGGGGAATGGCTGGGATCCTGGGGAGATGGACAGCCGCTACAGAGAGGTTCTTGGGCACTGCAGGGAGATGCCTGTTTGCAAAGAGGAAATGTTTGTGTAATCCAAGGAAATTTTTTAATGCCCTCTGGATATTCTTGGGTGCTCAGAGTGCTGTTGGGATCTCCTGGAAGGTGCTGGAATGCCCTTGGATGATGCCTCAGAGGCAGAAGGTAGTGCTTAGGCTCCAGAGGTGTTTGGGTGCCTTAGGGATGTTGGTTACGTGCCCTGGGAATACACTTGGCTCTCTAGGAGGATGCTCAGTTTCCCTGGGGAAAAATTGGATGCCCCAGGCTGTGGCTGGGTATTGTGGAGAGCAGTTTGTGTGCTCCAGGGAGGTGTTGGAGTGCTCCAAGTGTTCTCTTGAGTGCCTCAGGGTGGTGCTTCATTGTCTCTGCCAGATGCTTAGGTGACCCTGGATAGTATTTTGATGCACAAGCAGGTGCTTGTGGTGCCCACGGAGGTGCTTGGTTGCCCCTGGAGGTGCTTGTGTGCCATGGGAAAGTGCTTACATACCCCAAGGAACTCCTTGGGTATTCTCGGATGCTGCCTGGTTTCCTCAAGAAGATGCTTGTGTACCCAGGGAGATGTTTGGCTCACCCAGGGCAATGGATGGTTTCTCCAGAGAGGTGCTTCCTTGCTGGAGATACTTGGGTGCTTGAAAGATGTTCTCAGGTGACCTATGCAGATGTTTGGGCACCCACGGGTGATGCGACTGTTCCCCAGGGAGGTGCTCGGGTCTTCCAAGGAGATTCTAGGGTTCTCTCTTCAGGTGCTTGGCTTCTTCAAAGTAACGCTTGTATGCATTTGGGTAATATCTTAGCGCATCAGAAGGTGATGAGTTCACAATGGAAATTCTTCAGTGCTCCAGGGAGATGCTTGAGTGCTGTGGGGAGGTGCATGGTCCTCCTGGAAGATGGTTGGGTTCCCTGGGGAGAAGACTGCTACCTAGAGGACATAGCTGTGTTCCAGGAAGAACTTTTTAGACCTCCAGCAATATGTGTGAGTGCTCCAGGTAGGTGCTTGGGTATCTTGGGGATGTATTGCATTGACTAAATATAGGTTGGAGTTCCCAGGGGACATTTTAGGATGCCCAAAGGAATTTGCTTTGGTGTCCAAGAAGATGCTTGGTTCCTCCTGGAGGATGCTTCTGTTCCCTTGGGAGATGCTTGTTTTCCCCAGAGAGATGCTTTGATGCTAATTGTGATGCAAAGAGATGCTTGTGTTCCCCATGGACATGCTTGTGTGTGCAAGGGAGGTGCTTGGGTACACCAAGGAGATGCCTGGGTTATCTAGGAAGATCTCTGTGTTCCCTGAAAGATGAACTCAATGGGTAAACAGCTGAGATGTAAGGGTGACACAGGAAGATGCTTGGAATCTCAAAGGATCTCCTTGGTTGCCCCAGGAAGATTCCAGGCTGCTCCAGGGAGGTTCCTGAGTAACCTGGGAAGGGCCTGATGTGCCCAGGGAAATCCCTGTCTCCTCCAAGGTTCTGCAGGGCTGATCCAGGCAGTATGCCCCTGGGACATGCTTTGGAGCTCCATTGTGATGCTTGAGTGCCTGGGAACGGTGCCTGGGAGATCCTTTGCTGGTTCAGAAAGATGCTGGGGTTCCCAGGAGAAATGTGAGGGTTCCCCAGGGAGGTGCAACAAGATCCTTGGTAGAGAAGCAAAGCATTGCCCTGATAATGGGCATCATCCTGGAGGAGTTCAGTCCTTCAAAGCCTGAGTTTCTCATAATAATTATATCATGCCCT
The DNA here is from genome assembly GCA_011075105.1 of Heteronetta atricapilla. Lineage (NCBI taxonomy): Eukaryota > Metazoa > Chordata > Aves > Anseriformes > Anatidae > Heteronetta > Heteronetta atricapilla. Next base: position 9,486 of record JAACYQ010017830.1, read on the forward strand.
TTCTCACTTAAACATAGCTCCACAATGACCCTTTTAAGGACCCAAATATTTCAAAGCAGCAGCAAACCATTTCTCCAGGAGCACAGATATATCCCTGAGGCAGCCTATAATCACCCTGGAGAACAAAACATCTTCCTTTGTTCTCCTCCAAAGTGTGCTGGAAGTGCATCTTCCAGCACTCAGGCATCCCACTGCAGCATTACTGAAGCATCTCCCCAGGGGACCCAAGTACATCCCGAGGTACTCTGACGTCTCCCTAGAGCTCCCAAACAAGTTCTTTCAGCATCTCAGTGGCTCAAAAAGCACCTCTCTGAAGCATGCCAAGACCTCTCTGGTATACCTTAACTTCTCCGTGGGGCACCAGGTAGATCCCCAGGATACCCAGGCATCACCCTGTGTCACCCATCACATCCTTGGTACAAACAAGCTCCTCCCTGTGCTGCAGAAGCAATTTGCTGAGGCAGCCAAGCATGTCCCCATGCTGAGCTCCAGCCCCTGCTCAGTCTGCAGCGGGACTCTGGCCCTGCTCAGCCTCGGACACCGCTTCAGCCCCTGCTCTATCACGCACTCACCTCCCTGTCCTGCTCTGCTCTGCCCTCTGCTGCCTGCTGCCAGGGGCTTCCATCCTGACTGGGGCCTGCCAGCAACCAGGGGCCTTTTATCCCGACTGGGCTGCCGTGTCATGGCCCCACTGTGACACGTGGGTGACACAGCCACCACTGCCCCCCTGCCCACTGCGACACCTGGGTGACACATGCACTGCTGCCCTGCTGCCCACTGCAGCACACAAGCTGTATGTAGGAGCACCAAATAATCTCCCCAGGTCACAGAAAAATCTCCCTGGATCACCCAAACACCTTCCTGCAGCATATCCCTGGAAAAACATCCCTGGAGCACCTTGGAATCTTCCTGGGGCAACCAAGGAGATCCTTTGAGATTCATAGCATCTTCCTGTGTCACCCCGGCATCTCACAGGGACACCCAAGAACCTCCCTAAGGCACACAAGCACACAATTGGAGCACTTCAACACTTCCCTGGAGCACACAAACTGCTCTCCACAATACCCAACCACAGCCTGGGGCATCCAATTTTTCCCCAGGGAAACTGAGCATCCTCCTAGAGAGCCAAGTGTATTCCCAGGGCACATAACCAACATCCCTAAGGCACCCAAACACCTCTGGAGCCTAAGCACTACCTTCTGCCTCTGAGGCATCATCCAAGGGCATTCCAGCACCTTCCAGGAGATCCCAACAGCACTCTGAGCACCCAAGTTTCAGGATGGGTCTACCAGGCATCTCTCTGGAGCACCCAAGCATCAGTGCAGGGCAACCAAGCTTCCACAGCAGCAGCAAAGCATCTCCCCAGGCACACATAGTCCTGAGGCACCCAAACAGCACCCCAGAGAACCCAGACATCTTCCTGGAGGACCTATGCATCTCCCCACAGCACTCAGGCATCCCACGGCAGCATTACTGAAACATCTCCCCAGGGAACCCAAGCACATCCTGAGTTCCTCTGACATCTGTCCCGAGCTCCCAGACAAGTTTCTGAGTATCTCAATGGCTCAAAAAGCACCTCTCTGAAGCATGCCAAGATCTGTCAGGAGCACCCTAACTTCTCCCTGGGGTACCAGGGAGATCCCCAGGATACCCAGGCATCACCCTGTGTCACCCATCACATCCTTGGTACAAACAAGCTCCTTCCTGTGCTGCAGAAGCAATTTGCTGAGACAGCCATGCATGTCCCCAGGGCAGCCAAGCACCTGCCTGAGAAATTCAGCAACCTCCCTGGAGCACCCAAGTGTCCCATCAAGCCACCCTGGTGTCTCCTGGAGCATCCAATCATCTCTGTGCAGCACTGTAGGGGTTTTACTTGGGTGGGCAGTCAAGCCCTACCACAGTGGCTCTCTCACTCCCCCTCCTCAAAGGGACAGGGGAGAAACTATGATGCAAAGGATTTTGAGATAATGACAGGGAGGTTGCTCAACAATTATTGTAATGGGCAAAGCAGACTGAGAGTAGGGAGATAGTAAGATTTCTTGCCTATTACTAACAAGTTAGAGAAGTGAAAAACCAAAACTTGCTGTGTAACCCACTGCAAGCACCCAAGAATCTCCCCGGGCCTTACTACCACCTGCTAGGGCATTTCGATGGGAAACCCTGGTACCTACCTGGGAGCACCAAAGCATATCCTCAGGGCACCCAAACACCTTCCTGGAACACGAAAGCATCTCCTTTCAGTTAGCCAAGCATCTCCCCAGGGAAGCTAAACAATTCCCTGGAGATATCAATCAACTCCCTGATGGCACCCAAGCACCTCCCTGGTCACCCAAGCATCTTCCTGGACATCCCAGCATCTCCCTAGGGCAAATATACATAATTGAAGGACATCCCTATAGCTTTCTAAGGCCCCAAAGCTCCTGCCCCAGGCATATAAAAAGTGCATCCCTGGGGCAAACAAGCAGTATGTATGAGCACCAAACAATCTCCCCAGGCCACCCAAAAACCTCCCTGGATCACCCAGGCACCTTCCGTTTCCACCCATGCATCTCCCTGTGAAAACCAAGCATATATTTGGAGAGCCCAGCAATCATTCTGGGTCCCCATCTTTTCTCCTTCAGGAAACCAAGGGGCACCAAAGATCACCTGGGGGCACCCAAGCATCTCCATGGTGGAGCCAGGGTCATCCTTGGAAGACCCAAGCATCTCCACACAGCAGCCATGCACCTCCCTGCAGATAGCATGCGTCTCCATGGGGCACAGAAGTGTCATCTTGGAGCTCCAAAATGTCTCCCCACAGTGGTCAAGCATGTCTCTCGAGCACCCACGCAGCTTCCTGCATCCCCAGGCAGCTCAGCAGGGCACTCAAGCACCTCCCTGGATCCCACAAGCATCTCACCCAGGTAGCCAGGCATTTCCAGGGATCTCAGGCATCTCCCAGAGCACTCCAGCACCTCCACAAGGCACTGGTTGGTGCTTGCATGCCCTGGGAAGACCCTGGTGTGCCCAGGGAGATTATTGTCTCCTCCAAGGCTCTTCAGGACCGATCCACGGAGGTGCCTGAGCACCACGGGACCATGCTGGGTTTCCAAAAGGAGGACCTTGCTTGTTCCAGGGGGATGCTTCAGGACACTAAGCTTGAGTGCTTGGGTGCCAGATGGGCTTTGATTGATATCTCCAGGGAGGGGCTTGGCTTCACTGGGGAGATGGTTGTATCATTCAGTGGAGAGGCTTGTCTGTTCCAGGGGGGTGTTTGGGTGCCCTGAGGACATGCCTGAGTGCTCCCAGGAAGGTGCTTGTGATCCCCAGGGAAATGCCCATGGAGGTGTTAGTATGCCTGGGGGAGATGCTTGGATGCTGCACAGAGATGCTTCCATAATCCAGGAGACACCAGGGTGGCTTTGTTGGACCGTTGGGTGCTTCGGGGATTTTTCTGAGTGCCCCAGGCAGGTGTTTGGGTGTCCTGGGGACATGCATGGCTGTCCTGCTAATGGAACCAGCGAGATGCCTGAGTGACTTGGGAAGATGCCTGCTTGCCCCACAGATATACTTGGGCGAGCTAGGATGTGCTCTGGTTCTTGGGGGTGATGCTGGGTGGCTGAAAAGGAGAGGATTGTTTTCCTAGGGAGAAGCTTGGGTATTCCTAAGAGGTGCTTGCAAGGCCTTGGGATATGTTTGAATGTTTCAGTGCCCTGGGGAGATGCTCAGATGCTCAGAGAACTTGTTTGGAAGCTCTGGGGAGATATCAGAGTACTTTGGGAGGTGCTTGGGTGCCTTGAAGAGATGCTTTGGTGCTCCAGTAAGATGCATGAGTGCTCTGGGGAGATGCATGGCTCCTCCAGGAAGATGCTTTAGGAGATTCTTGGGTACCAACATTGATGTTGTTTGGCCCCAGGGAGGTGCTTGGGTGCTCCTGGGAGATGCTCAGATGCTAAGGATGGTGCTCCAAGCAGATGCTTTTATTCCCCAGGGATATTTTTGCTTTTCCAGGGGATATTCTTTTCCCCAGGGAGGTGCCTGAATGCTCCTTGGACGTGCTCATGTGATATGTAGAGGTGCCTGGGTACGCTTGGGACGTGCTTGTGTTCTTAAGGGAGATGTTGGTGTGAACCAGGGCAATGCTTTCTTTGTGCAGGGAGAATCTGGTTGCACCTCCCCGAGGCAACCTCACATGTCTCCTGGGAACCCCAGCATCTTTCTGAACCAGCAAAGGATCTCCCAGGCACCGTTCCCAGGCACTCAAGCATCACAATGGAGCTCCAAAGCATGTCCCAGGGGCATACTGCCTGGATCAGCCCTGCAGAACCTTGGAGGAGACAGGGATTTCCCTGGGCACATCAGGCCCTTCTCAGGTTACTCAGGAACCTCCGTGGAACACCCTGGAATCTTCCTGGGGCAACCAAGGAGATCCTCTAAGATTCCAATCATCTTCCTGAGTCACCCCCATGTATCTATTGAATACCCACAGAAAACACCTCTCAGGAAACAGAAACCTTTTCCTGTGCAATCCGGGCATTTCGTTGGTATCCCCAAGCCCCTCCCATGGACACACAGGCATGTCCACGGGGGACACAAGGATATAGAATTGCAGTAGCCAACCATTGTCTTTCCCACTGAAGTAGCACTCTGAAAATAATTATCTCCCAAGGGAATGTCAGGGAACCTTGCTGGAAGAACAAGCATCTCCACTCAGCACTCAAGCATCTCTCTGCAGCCAACAATTACCTTCTCAGGGGAACAAAGACTCTTCCCAGGAAACACTTACATCTGCCCAGGAAACTCAAGCACTTCCCTGCCACAAAAATATTTTTTCTCCCTGGACACGAAAACAACTTGTTGCATCATCCTAGAATGTCCCTTGGGAACTCCAACATCTCTGGGGACAATTCAGGGAGGTACCCAAGACATCCAAGTCTCCCTAGTGTTCCCAAGCATCTCCCTGCGGTTCCAAGGCATTTCCATGGGAACACAGTTATATCCCAGTTATCACAGTTATACCAGTCTTCTCCCCAGGAAGCACAAGCATCTTCCAGCAGGTCCCATGCAGCTCCCCACAGCACTCTTAGAGCACTCAAGCCCCTCCCTGGAAGAGACAAACTGTTCTCCTCAGTACTCAATCACCTCCTGGGGCACCCAAGTATCTCCGCTGCCCGGCTGCCCACTGCAGCACACAAGCCATATGTAGGAGCACCAAAGAATCTCCCCAGGCCATGAAAACACCTCCCTGGATCACCCAAGCACCTTCCTGCAACACCCAGACATCTCCCTGGAGAAACCAAATCTATATATGGTTAGCCCAAGCATCATTCTGGGTCCCCATCATTTCTCCTTGAGTAAATCAAGGGCCACCAAAGATCACCTCGGGGCACCCATGGGGCACCAAGAATCATCCTTGGAAGACCCAAGCATCTCCACACAGCAGCCATGCACCTCTCTGCAGAAAGCATGCATCTCCATGGGGCACAAAAGTGTCATCCTGGAACTCCAAAATGTCTCCCCACAGTGGTCGAGCTTGTCTCTGGAGCACCCACGCAGCTTCCTGCATCCCCAGGCATTTCAGCAGGGCACTCAAGCACCTCCCTGGATCCTACAGGCATCTCACCCAGGTAGCCAGGCATTTCCAGAGATCTCAGGCATCTTCCAGAGCACTCCAGCACCTCCACAGGGCACTCAAGCACCTCCCTGGTGAAGCTAAGCACTTCCATGGAGCACCCAGGCATCATCCCAGGGCACCCAATGCCTCTCTGGATTTCCCAAGCATATCCAGAGGGCATTACAAAAATCTCCATGGATGACATAAACATTTCCTATTTGCAAACAGGCATCTCCCTGGAGTGCCCAAGAACCTCTGTGCAGCACCCATCCACCACCCCAGGATCCCAGCCATTCCCCTGGAGCTCATAAGTAATTCTCTTGGCACCCAAGTATCAAGGCAGGGAAAAAAAAAACCAAAACATTCCATTTATATACGCCATTACATAATTATCTCATTGCCGTGTAGATGGTAGGCATGTTCCTGGAGCACCCAGACATGTCCAAGCGCAACCAAGGTTGAAATCCAGATCCCAGGGTGCTCCAGGGAGGTGCCTGCGTGCCCTGAGAAGATCCTGGTGTGCCCAGGGTGATTCAATTCCTCCAAGGCTCTGCAGGGCTGATTCCGGGAGGTGCTTGTGTGCACCAGGGCCATGTTTGGTTTCCAAATGCAGGACCTTGCTTGTTCCAGGGGGATGCCTGGTGACTCAGCCAGACACTAAACAGACCTGGGGAGATGTCTGCGTGCCTCAGGAGGTGCTTGGGTTTCCAGGGGAGATGCTTGAGTGCTGCAGGGAGATGCTGGGGTGCTGTGGGGAGGTGTGTTGGTCCTCCAGGCAGATGCTTGTGTCCCCTGGGGAGATGCTTGGGTGCTGCATGGAGGTGCTTGTGTGTTCTAGGCAGGTGTTTTTGTGGCCTGGAGAGATTCTTTGGTGCTTCAAGATACTGCTTGTGTGCCCAAGGGACACATTTTTTTATGCCCAATGGGAAGAGACTTGCAGCATTAGGGAGGCTCAGAGCTTTAGGATGCCGTAGACTGATGCCTGATTGCCCCTGGGGATGTCCAGGAAGATACTTGGGTGACCAAGGAGGTGCTTGGTTTCCAGACGGGCACTGATTGATATCACCAGGGAGATGCTTGGCTTCCCTGGGAAGATGCTTGGGTGATGTTCCTGTTCTCCAGGGAGGGTTTTTGGTCCTCCAAGGAGATGTTTGGGTCATCCAAAGAGGTGTTGGGATGAAACAGGGGAGGTACTTGGGTGCTTTAAAAATGCACTTTGGTGCCCTGGGGAGATGCTGAAGTTCTCTAGTAGGTTCTTGACTGTTCTAAAGACATGTTTATTTGGTGTAGGAGAATTTTTCAGTGCATCCAGAGTGAGATGCTTGAATGCTAAGAGGAGATGCACGCGTCCACCAGGAAAATGCTTACATCCCCTGGGAGGATGCCTGGAAGGTGTTTGTGCACTCCATGGAAGCCCTTGGGTGCCAATGGAGGTGCTTCCCATCTCCAGTGAGCGGTTTGGGTGCCCCAGGTGGTGTTTTGGAGCCCGGGGGAGATGTTTGAGTTCTCCATTCAGATGCAGGAGTGCTGTGGGGAGATACTTGGGTGCTCCACTGAGGTGCTTGGGTTTCCAGGGGGGATCCTTTGGTGACAGGGGCAGAACATTTATGAAGGGGGGATAGCTCTGTGTGCTCCAGGGAGGCTTTTCTTCGGCCCCACACGTATGCTTATGGACTGCACAGAGATGCTTGTGTGCCCTGGGAAGCGAATCATAGCTCCAGACTCCCAGGGAGATTCCTGAGGAATCAAGCACCACCCCAGAGAACCCAGGCATCTTCCTGAGTCACTCCAGCAGCACCACTGAGTACCCACTGAGTACCACCTCTCAGGAAACGCCAACATCTTCCTGGGAAACCCAAGCACCTCCCTTGGACGCACTAAGCAGGAAAGAGCAATGCTAAATAACCATGAGAGCCACAATAAACAAATACTGCATAACAGTGACAAAAAGCGCTCTAAGACAAAAAAAAATTACCTCCACCAAATCCCTTTTGTCATAGTCTTCCCCATGTTTGTAAATACATTGATGAATTGTGCCATATACTTTTCCAAGTGAAATACGTCAGATCCCTTACTTAGCTCAATGACAGTGCGGAACAGTTTCTGAAGAAAACAATAGAAAAAAAAAAAACAATTTTGGAAGACCACGAGATACTTTGAATACCTGTGGAGCTATGTTTAAATGAGAAGGGGCATGATTTAATTAAAGTGCGCAACTCAGGCCTTGAAGTACTGTGAAGATAGTGTAGGCCCAGGGCTGATAACCTTGACTGATGTTATAGCTAAAATATGCGGAACTATGTTCAGGAGGAGCGACGGCACCGTTGTACCAATTATATTAGTGCTAGAGATGTGTGCATAGAAGTTAGACCAATTATAAGTTATTGTCTGCGCATACTGTAACGGTAGCCTATATATACCTTGCTAGAACACTCATTAAACGGAGAACAATTGTACTCGCATCGAGGTTGCATCGTTACTCTGGGTCACTCCCATTCCGACAAATACCCTCCTCATGCTTCGAGAGGTTAAACAGTAACAATACAAGTGACATCCTACTTTCTTACACAATTAAAGAAAATGGGATGCTTGAGAGAACAGATTACATATCCCATGAGATTTCAGTGGAGAAAATGAGTTCATTTTTCATACT
>MU013840.1:591-13418 GCA_011075105.1 Heteronetta atricapilla
TCATCCTTAGAGAACATACAAGTTGGCGCACCATGTCATTTTATCTAAAACCATTGTTTTAGCTTACTCCATAACTGAGTTCAAATGCTTATTTTTGATGCTTCGAATGTACAAACATCGTTACTAGTAAGCAATAAAATAATCAGTGTGGAATCTCAAATACTTAAGCTCCAACTGATCATATTGCTTACTGTCAATATTCATGAAAGAAAATAAATTATTAATGAGGTAACTCAATAGAAATACAAAATTTACAGTAACTGCTATTATTTTTCTGATTTCATAAAAAAAGGTTGGAAAATTACATATTACTCTAGGTAATAGTCTGGAGAAGAGGAGGCTCAGGGGAGACCTCATTGCACTCTACAATTTCCTGAATGGAGGTTGTGATGAGGAGGGGGTTAGCCTGTTCTCTCATATAACTAATGATAGGACTCGAGCAAATGGCCACAAGTTGTGCCTGGGGAGATTTACATTGTATATAAGGAAAAACTTTTTTCTCTCAAAGAGTGGTCAAGCACTGGAATGGCCTGGTCGAGTCACCATCCCTCTCCGTGTTCAAGAAGCACCTGGACAAAGTGCTATGAGATATGATGTAGTAGCTTAGGAGGATGGTTGGATTATATGATCTTTTAGGTCCTTTCCAACCTTGTGTTTCTATGATTCTATGATTCTGTGTAAATACACAGATCTTATCAGGGCAGAAAGAGGAAGTAAGAAAACATTAAGGAATCAAAACATGAAAATCACTTAAATGCCTTTAATTCTCCTGAGCAATGGGCTCATTAATACTGCCAGTTAACCATAGTCACGTTTTTTCCTCTTTAACAGAATTAAAACCTGGTAAGTCAGGAACAAGAGAAATGCAAGGGAGAATGAGAATAAACTATTTTCTATTTTCACTATAACTTTTTCTACAAAACAGCTGCAATTTTCGTTCCATGGTGTCTGCTTTATTCATACAGGACAACAAACTGACATGAATGATTTATTAGTATAAAATTTGCATTAAAATATCTCAGTTTATTTATTTGGGTCTTGTTTTATGTCAGCATTGAAAAGACTTATTGTACAATCTATTTCAGAGAAAGGGTGACAGGATTAGCAGCACACAAACTAGGCAAACAGTTCCCAGTGATAAATATTCTCCCTTCTTTCAAAATTTTTATTTATTTATTTATTTAATATGCTAACCTGTGGATCTGCGTAAAACTTGTCAGTCCATTTACACAGTATTTCTGTTTGAAAGATAGGCAAAATTCAGGAAGAGGTTTGGTAGAGTTCACTCTACAAAGAGTGTTTGTAGAGTATTTTTGGCTTTCTAAGTGAAAAATGTAGACATTAAAGAGACACAAGAAGAAAGATATATTGAAGACCAGGTTGGACAAAGATCTGGAAAACCTGATCTAGTGGCTGGCAACCCTGACAATTGTAGGGGGGTTGGAACTAGGTGATCTTTACCCTTAACCTAAGACATTCTACAATTCTCTGAAGATTTTTAAGAAAGTATTTAATGTCTTCATTTTGTCAGACAGTTTCTGGGTTACTAAATTAAATTTATTTTCTATGGAATATTTATGTGTTTACAGATTAAACAAACAAATAAAAAACTACCCTTTGTCTCATTCCAAAATCACATGCAAAGAAAAATGCTTATTATGCATAAAGCTGCCACACCTTAACATTTCATTACCCACTGCCTACCATCTTGTGAGTTTGGTCTTCCCAACAAATAGCAAAAAATAGGATAGGTTATGGTGAGAATTTACTATTGTCTAGATTGCAAGACACATTTGAGAAAAGCTTTTGAGAAGTTTTTGAAAACTGGAAGGAGTACTGGGAACAAACAAACAAACAAAAAAAAACTGGGTGTAACTGATCTACATTAAAAAATAACCTTCAAGTCAAATATATCAACAAATTTCAGCATTTTAAATCTACAAGTCTTAAATATTTTGAGAAGAACTAGAGTCTATCAATTTTGTAGCTGGATTAGAGATTCCAGAAATTAAACTTTTGTGGTGTCTTTTCTTCTACTCTACTCTGGGAATTGCTTTTAACTTTAATTGGAGCAGCAAATCAGAGTGAGAGGACACCATGTAGAACAGCAGCAGCAACATTTGCACTTGACAGGATACAGATTATACAAGATTATAAGATTATCACATTTTTTTTTTTTTTTTTTTTTTTTCAGGTGACAGTCTAATGTTCTTTCACATTGAAAAGAATGAGGATTCTAATTTTCATATATGTTCCTTAGCTCTAGATCATTTGTCTCGGTGTGGATGATTTGTTTGTTTGTTTTGTTTTTTTGTTGTCAATTTTATCCTTATTATTATTATTAAAACCCTTCTTTTCCTTGACTTATTATTTCAGGAGACAAAAGGACATTCTAGAACTCTCATTAGATCCTGTTTCTTTTACTTTTCTGCATTGTTTATATGTAGTTACGTCCTTTCCCTTCCTCTGTGTTATAGTTTAGTTTAAGAAGTTCAGCTAGGCTCCTCCAACTATATTTACCAAAAGCACACATGTACATCAATGGAGAAACTGAATAACTTTTTTTCTCTTTTCTTGCAATGGCAGTAAGGATGATGTTGTAGTTACTTTGGCCTTGGTAGACTTTCCATTTCTGTCTTCCAGATTTCATTAAGCATTCACTTTTCTCTATTTCCTACAGTATTCTGAGAACCAACATTTCTTCACTCATTTTTTTTTCCACAAAAAAACAAAATCTGCAAATTTGTTAACAATAAACCATACCAAAACATACAATAAAACAACCAAAATACAAGGTTCTATTGATCCAGATGACACAGAGCAACACAAATTACTCTGGTCTCTTCTTCAAAGAACCAAATTATGTTATTGTTTATCTTCCCATTGAAACAGAGGATTTCTATCCATAACCGGGGAAAGAAGTAGCTGTGTAATGTTCTACAAATAAATCCCTTGTCTCTGAACTCACCAGTTCAATTTGCTTCTTCCGTGATATGATGTCTTCCCCCCAAAGCTATCGTCAGAGGAAAGAACAACTATGTAAACACTTATGGATCTCCCAAGACAGCTATGACAGGTATCCCAAAGTGTTCTGAGCTGGCTAACATTGCCCTGCCTGTTCTGTATTGATAGGAAATTTACAATGGACAAACATAGCAAAAAATAATGTCCTTAGACAAAGTTTGGGGATAAAATAGAAATACTAGATAAGTAATTCACAATTACTTAGCAGTAACACATGGTAGCAAATAAAGTTGGGGTTAAAAGAGTCACTCTCTTTAGCATCAAAATTCCTCTTTATTTCTATTCCAGATAGACATGGTAGAGACCACAATCAAGCAGACATTAATTTAAATTATAATATGGGATCCTTCTAAAAAGAACATATAAAACATTTTGCCGCCATCTGTGTAGGAATGCCCTTATGCTATTGCGATATACAAAAAGTTCATGGAGTGAACTTTCCTTCATGGGAAGATATTATGTCCATCAATGGAGTTATTGCTTCAGATAATCCTTGATACTAAGAGAATAATTCATCCTGAGAATTTCAAAGTAGCTTTGTAATTATCTTATGAAAACATCGCCACAAAATTAGTTATATGCATTCAATGGGTTCAAGTGGTAATTACTTGTACTTACTTGTTCACAATTCTGATATCCTTTTAAATTTTAAAATGATCTTTCCCATTTAACCACACAACTGAATCACTATGAGAAGTTACATTCAAAGTAGAGGTGGGATAAAACAGATAGTGTTTTTTGTTGCTGTTGTTGTTGTTATTTGTTTGTTTATTTGTTTTTAATCTACTTTTTACTACAATTTGATCTCCTCTTTTTATTACATTATGTAGGTTATTATGAAGATGTATTTTGATAGTAAATTCAAATATCCTATCACATGCCACATCTGCTCTCTTATTTTGGAAAAAAAAATGCAAGTATAGAGCATTCAACAGATAAAAGTATTGTAATTTAAAAGTGTTTGTGAAGTTCTTATTGTATTGCCCTTTAACATTTCTTGTTGTCCTATGATACTTTATTTTAGATAAAGTTGGCCTGATGCCATTCTTGTGAAGGTTGGCAGGCAGATAAGAATTTTACAACAGGCAAAATAACTAGGTCAGAACACCAGAAAATGACCTTCCTTAATTTTCATATGGTTAAGGTTACATAGGGTCAATTTTATGTTAAAAAAATAAAATAAAAACAAAGTTGAATTTACACCTCAGCATCCAGGAGAAGGCATGAGTAACATCTTTAAGCCTGAGAAACATTTTATTCCTTGTCTACTCCTGTGATAACTGAGTAACCCAGGTTATGTGCTTTTCATACCCTTCTCTCCACTGAGTTAACACAGGGTAACCTGGATTCTTAAAACTTATACCTGAAAATAAAATAAAATAAAGTCTAGCTTTAATTTAAATAAGAAACATTTTGAATGGGAATCATTATTCAAAAGGATCTTTTCACTGAGACAGTCTTTCAACCAACTTCACATACAGAAGGGAATATTCATTTTGGACCCTATTGGCCATAATTCTAAATTTCCAATGATCAATCTATTTATCTCTTTCACGGTTTATGATTTCACTTCTTACATATCTTATGATTATTTTTACTAATTGTTTTCTTTCTGTTAAGAAAATGTGCAAGGAGATTCAGTTTATCTCAATCTTGTGTCAAAACTGTTATACAGAAATACAGAGTGGGAATAGCTCAGAGTTCATGTTTATCTCCTCTATCTTTTTTTTTTTTTTTTTTTTTTTTTTTTCCTATTAAATATCAAATGTGAACCTTTCCCTCTGGGGGAAAAGAAAGGAAGGAGGGAAGGAAGGAAGGCAGGAAGAAAGGCAGTAAGGCAGGAAAGAAGGAAGGCAGGCAGGAAGGAAAGCAGGCAGGCAGGCATGAAGGAAGGATTGTAAGGGTTGGGAGGTACCTCAAGAGATTGTTGGTTTCAACCCCCCTGCCTGAAAAGCAAGTTTCTTATAACAGGTTGCACAGGTAAGTATCCAAACAGGCCTTGAATATCCCCAGAGAAGATATATAACTTATATATGTTTTTATATTCAGCATCAGAATTAAACATCCTTGAAATATGAAAATGAAGATACATTGAAACATAAAAAAATATATAATTTTGTATTTACTAAGGGCTTGGAAATTAAAATAAAATTTTGTTTTATATATATATATTTATTTATTCATTTATATAAAGCTCCTACCACCATATTATTGATAAACAGTCTTTGGAACCACTCTGATGGCAGGGGTAAGAACAGGAGCTGCCCTGTTAGTACCTCAGCACTGCACTTTCCAACCTTTTTTTTTTTTTTAAAAAAAAAAAAAAGCCACAAGACTTTGCTGCCAGTGTTTCTTTTTTATTAACGTTTTCTCCATTTTAGTCAAACATTGTTTGAAATGGAGAACATTCAACAAAGTGTAAAGATATCTATATTCTTTTCCTGGGTCTCATCTGTGTTCAGACATGAACCTCATAGCATCAAAAATAACAAATTATTAAATAATAAATACACATATGATGATATGATATACAACTGCATCCCATCACAACTGTTTTCAGGAAGCAATAAAATGAACATCTGTTTAGAAAAGCTTTGGAGGACAAGCAGGAAACAGTATGAATTAATAGAAAAATACACATACATATATTCTGACCAAATCTTACTTCAAACTGTAGCTAAGTTAATATATAGTTGATCTGCATCTGAGATCACAAAGATATGTAGGCTGTGGGAGTAAGTGGAAATTCTAGAGCCAAAATTAAGAGAAGTGATAGACTGGAATTTGTGTTTTCTTCAAACCTTAACAACCAAGGATGAATGTTAAATAATCAGCAATCTATATATACACAGAACAGTAAGAGGGATGAAGACAAGCAAGTTCTCTTTCTTGTTGAGAGAAAAAGGTGAAGAGTTTTAAAATGACAGTTATTAAAATTCTTTGCCTGCAACCATTAGTTCTTTGATGGCTGTAAACACTGAGTGAATCAGATGTGCAATTATCTAGAAGGCAAATTCAGTATAGCTGTAGCTACTTTCTCCACCGACCAATATTTCTGTGAAAGAAAACTAAATGTATATATATTTTCCTTAGTTTCAATTGCACAAAAATGAACAACAACAAAGAACAAAAAAAGCTGTAACGAGGATAAATTGATGTATATGTTGTAGATGTTACAAAAAAAAAGGTCCCCTGAAAGGATGCCTAGATTGCAATGTTGAGCACTCTGAAAATAATGTTGGATTATGAAATGGCTCTCTGCTGCTATTTGTGCTTTAATTATGATTTCTCAATGATTTTGATGCCAAAAAAAAAAAAAAAAAACTATAGCTCTCCTAAAATGACAAGGGAAATTCATCAAGAGCACAGAGATCGAAACGACAGTCTCAGTCACTTTTAAGATCTAGAACATTTCATTTGTTGATCCTGAGATAATTTAATGGGGAATTCTAATCCCCATTCCATTCAAGTGACAAATTTAAGCTTATCTCCAACATTATGATTTAGAATCATAGAATCATAGAATATGAGTTGGAAGGGACCCTTAAGGATCATCAAGTCCAACTCTTGACACCGCACAAGTCTACCCAGAAGTTCAGACCATGTGACTAAGTGCACAGTCCAATCGCTTCTTAAACTCAGTCAGGCTCGGTGCAGTGACCACTTCCCTGGGGAGTCTGTTCCAGTGTGCAACCACTCTCTCTGTGAAGAACCCCCTCCTGATGTCAAGCCTAATTTTTTTAGTTACTGGATTATTATGATTGCCATGTCCTTTCATGCACAAACATAGTTCCTTACCCTGACATTCAGTCTTCCCTGTTTCTTTTTCTGCTTAATAAATGAGAGAAAAGGTTCATCAGAACAAGACTGGTGTTTCTGTCACTGAATCAGCAGGTTGAATTACACTTGTTATGCATTGGCTGTTTATAAATTAGTTGCTAAAAAGCAATAAAGCTATTTATATATATTGTTTTATTTCAAATAATATTTTATTTATTTATATTTTATTTATTTACATTTTATTTATTTTTATTTTGTTTATTTGTTTATATTTTATTTATTTATTTATATTTTCACAGAAAGATGTAGTAAAACACTGTAAAAACACTAGTGGAAATCTGTTTTTCTAAGCTAATAATAGCAAGATAACTGACTTTTTGTTGTGAACTACCATGCCTGTAATTTTAGAACATGCTAGTATGAAAAAAATCTCTTGAGAAAATTTTTAATATAAGTCTTAAGTTCAATGGAAGTAGTAGAATGTGGTGGAGGGACAAAATATGTTCAAATACTTCTCACAGAAAGAATCTGTAAGGCTAATTTCTTTTTATATGGCTAAGACATTTCTTAACCGTCTGTTAAGTGCAAGGGTAATAGGTTGCTTTTCCAGTTTGAAGAAGGAGTATATCTAGGAGCTTAATAAAAAAAAATAAAAAACAAAAAACAAACAAACAAAAAAACCTCAGGCAAACATCGCAAAATGCTAAAACTAAATAAACTACATAAAATATAAATGTTTATAACATAGCACTGTCTCCCTTGTGTTCTACACTATGCACAAGTTTAGAAAAAAAAACACTTAATTCTACCATCTACTGTAGAAAATGGGCATATGAAATATCAAATCTATAATTCCCTCACTTTGACTGTTAAGATATATACAGTTCATAAGATAAGCCAGTAGGAATAGAATACTTATAAATATTTCTGCAGAAGTTTGGAGAATAAGAATAAAGAATTTGAACTATGCTTAGCAGATGAACTTGCTGAAAGACACAAAAATAAATTAAATAGTGATTGACTCTAGAGGAACGTAAACCTTGGTTGAAAAGCAGTAGATGAAAATTCTATAGCTCAGAATTACATTTTTACTCTTAGACAATCAAATGAAAGTTCAAAACAAGCAAAACAATTGTCACTGAGTCTTGTCATGTATCCTTAAAGCTCTATAGTTCCTCTTGCTTTGGGAGAAGAAAATTGACACACTTCTAGTGACTTCCAGGGAAAGGATTTGAATGGCTCTTCCATTGTTACATGTATGTTTTTCTTTAAAACAAGGACAAAAGTTATCTGTTGAAAGTACATAATACACATATCATCGTGCAATGACTGCATTATTCCATGACTGCACAATGTGATAGACTCATTGCTCTGTTATTAATTAACCTTAATGAGTTAAATTTTGCTGTCTAGGATAGGTAAAGATGATGAGTGCCTTCATTTTACAGTATAGAAAAATATGTTTTATCAGATAATGTAAGACACCTTTGATGGCACAAAATCAGTCAAAAGAGAAAGCAGCAAAAATCAGAGCAAAACATTTGTTTTCTGATGACAGCTGAAATCTCATAGCTCTTTGTGTTACAGATCATATGGTAATATTATCTCCCCTTTTACAGATTTCAAATTCAGGCATTCACATACCTGACTGTAGGTAAGCATTATTCTCCTATGTCCCCAATTATGTGCTTGCATTTTAAGACTTCTGCAGTGAAGTGTCTGTTTTTTGTTTGTTTGTTTGTTATTTTCTGCTTCTCCTTCTCCCTTCTCCAGCAGAATAATAAGGAAAGAAACTCAGAGATCTGAATCTTATTAAATGCCCAGCCATTATGCAGGTTCTTTTAGAACTGACTGTTCAGTATCTTCTTCAGGAACAAAAATAAGCACTGTTATCCAAAGGACTTAGCTCAGTTGTGCTAGTTCTCACTTGGTTGCAGGGCAACCATTTGACAAGGTTTCAGATGTGTTAACTTGTGTTATAAGAAGTGTTAAAGAGATGTTTCAGTCCCAAATGTGCTAACAAAACAACTCCCCTTTTCAATATTTTGCCCCAAATATGTACCTTAAGAGTAGAAAAATTCCCAGCATATTAATATTTGTCTGAATACAGGTTCACTGTTCAAAATTATATATAAAGACTATCCAAGAAAAAAAAAAAAAAAAAAAAAAAAAATCTGTAAGCACTATATACCAAATTACTCAAAGTCTTTTTGTGGGAAAAGAATGGTAAAAATTGTATCACTTCCTGTTATATATTCACATCAGATTGTAAAAGCCTTTGTGTGCAAGCTACATGACTATTTTTCATCCATACATATTTCAAATAGGTAAGCATATTCCAGGGTTATTTTTAAAAAATTGGAGTTAAAAACAACAGGTAATGTAGTGGATAGTTTAAACTGTTGAAAATAATTAACTTAAATGGAAACCATAAGTCCTTGTTTGTCTGCATGTGCAGGATCTCAGCATCAATAAGCAAACACAAAATTGGTATTAAAATTTGCTCAGAGAAGGCAATCCCTGGTTGCCTTAGTTAAATCTAAATCTGCTATACTGAGAGGTGAAAATAAATTAATAAAATTACTAACAAATAATAAATAAATAAATAATAAACTACAAATAAATTACTAACCCAGTTTCCTTTGTTTCATATGAGAAGTTCTGTCTCTTAAGATAAATAATTTAATACTTATTGCTTAGCATAATGTATTTAACAGTTTGGTAATTTTATTCTCCATATTTCAGTTAATTGCAATGAATTCAAGTTATGAGAATGCCTGTATGCATGACTGTAAAAGAGATATGCCACGGCATACTCTTCATGCCATCCTCATTCATTAGATAATTTGGGGTTCTGATTTTTTTTCCTAGTAAATTTTGAATAATCAGTTTGGATAAAGATCAATAAAAGTACATATTTTTTTAATAAATTGTTAGAAAAGAGCTAAAACAAAAGAATGATCACCAGTGCCCATGCTTGCATTATTTATCTGAATAGAAGAATTAATGAAACCTGATTTATCTGTTATTTCCCAAGAAGCAAACAATTTTCCATTGTTAGCACCACCTCAGAAGTATAAAGTAATATTTTCTGGTTCCCAATCTTCCAACATCAGCCACAAATGAAGCAACCTTTCACATTTCTGAGTTCACACAAGGTGGTAGAGGTTTGCAGGAGGCTATAGGCATCTTGGAGGAATCAGAGTCATTTACGTCAGAAAATACCTCCAAGGACAGATCCAAATTTATCTTGGTCATGTGTTACTGTGCTTGTGTTCACTAAAGAAACCAAAAGATCATCTGTGGAGGTGGTGCTGTAAGTCTCTCCACTGCTCATTTCACCACTCATGAATCTCTAGTAAATTAGCACTGTAGGAATCTAACTTTCTGCTGTTGCATGTGGTTGAAGTGGGCATAGCTTGAAAGTTACCAGGAATGGAAGAATGGAGAATGGAAGAACAGCATGAATGTGTTAGATTTCTTTCTAAAAAAAAAATATATACATATAAAAAAATAAATAAAAGAGTCTCAAGGAATGATAAAAAAACTTCTTAAGGCTAACATTGTAATAGCTCTCTCAGGTGAAATATGTCTCACTCTGTAAGGTCAGATACATCCATTAAACTACTTAAATAGTACTTTTATGGTAAGTAAGTTCTGAACATTCGAGACAACTGCCCCTTGAATACAATTTCACCCCTTACAGAGAAGACCTGGTGTATATAAAGAATAATGAATTAAGCTAGTTCATTATTGAAACACATAACATTTACAAATCTTTTCTTCCTGTCATCATCATAGCTATCTGACATAAATAATATAAAAATCTATTTATGTTTTATATCCTATAAATATTCCAAATTTGAAAATAATCTAAGATAACATCTTTTTAAAGTTGAAATGGAGTGTTCTCCGACATCTATTAAAGACAGAATGGGAACAACGTGATGCATTTTTAGTTCTGAATGTATTTAGCTGAGTTAATGTTGTAAAACTGAGGCAAATACAATTCCTGAGGTTGTATTACAAAACAGATTTTTAAGGCAAATGCAATAAATCTCAATACGCATATTTAGTTTACTGTTATTTTTGACAGTGGGTGTAGTAGACAGTGCAGTGCAGTTGGACAACTACTTTTCTTCTGATGTAACATGAAAACTGAACAATGAAATTAACTTACATGAGACATGGTCCATTACTTTGCCTTAAATTCATTGGGAACAATCTATCAAACACTTTACATTGACTGTCTACTGTTAGTATATTTTCACATTAAGATAAAATAACCTTTTTTTTTTTTCATAAATACACTTTCAAATAAATAAAAATGAAAACAAGTTTTTGTTGTTGCTGTTGTTTATTTATTTTTATTTTTATTTTTTCACAATACTGAAGTCAAAAGGAATGAGATAACAGGCTGGGTTCTATGCATTCAAACAGGATTCCCAGCCTGCAACCCCCACACCTCCCAGCCCAGAACACATAGTTTTGGGCAGAATATTCTTAATGTGCAACATAGGAAGTGAATCTTTTAGTGATTTCTTTGTACTGATTAACTACAAAATAAGTTGAGAATTAGGCCATCCTCTATTTATAGAAACTTTCTTAAGTTTTCTTTCCAAGTATATCCAAACAACTAAATTATTATTATTATTATTATTATTATTATTATTATTATTATTATTATTATTATTATTATTTTTCCTTCAAGTTGATATACTTAATCTCCTGGCACATTAAAACTACCGTGAATGTTTCAAAGCACAGGCACTATTTAGCAAGTAATTTTACAAGAACAGGAGAAAAAAAGAGTAATTCTCAACACTTGTTACCTAAATATACTACTTGTTGAGAAATAAGCTAAATCTTTAGAAAACAGAAAACAATTTACATTTGACAGCTGGGATAGCATTAAATCATTAAACTATAATCATGAAATCTCCTACTTCTGCATACTCACCTGTGTGAAGTATAACTTCTCTACATTGTCTAAACAACAAAGTATATGTTATAAGGATACTCAAATCAGACATATTTCTGTTCTATGGAAATAAGTATTGGTTTATTTTACTTTTTTCAGGGAAAAAAAAAAAAAACAATACTTATTTTTCCCCCCAAAAAGTAAATTCACGTGTTAATATGTTTGATGACTAAGTGTAGTAAATAATACTAATAATAATAATAAAAAAATCAAAGGTAATAAAAGGATGAGGAAAATGACTGTTCTATAAAGTCTGTAATAACTGTTCAGGAATAATGCTCAGAAAGTTTTGTCAAGAGTTTATATTGGTTATAGAAGCAATGTCAATCATAACTGAACTCAGAAACAGAGATCAATGCAGGATGCAACTTGTGTATTTTATTCTACGAAGGAGCTCTACACCCATATTTCTTCAAGGGCACAGACACCTGATGCCAAAGCATCCTGCTCAAGTTGATTAATATATATATGTATATATATGTTTTATTTAACAAATAAATATGTATACGTACATATTGAGAGAGAAATAATTACACGCTACAAAGATTTTCTGGAAATCTGCCAGTGCTGAGTCATTGATTTGATAGATGAAAGGCTATGTGTGTAAATATTACATTAAAAAGATACCTAAAATCTGTATAAAATTGCCCAAAGGCAATCAGGCTATGAATTAATATGATTGCTGTTTACACCTGAAATGTTATCTTCAAGCTAAAAAAAATAAAACTATTTATGTAAACTTAGGAAATGAAATACTATACAATAGCTGTTCTATAGACATTCCCCAACAGAAATCTTTACTTTTCACCTTTACTGCCATGGCTGTTAGAGTTCTTTAGACCCTGAGTAGGAAAAATATTTGTCTGGAATATGAAAAGATAAAAATAAAGAAAACCAATTTTCTCAAGTGGAAATAGAGCAGCTTTTGGAAGTGATGGTTTATTTTACAAGTCTTGGAAAAAAATGAGAAAAAGAGAGAAAAGGGAGGAGAAGAAAAGGAGAAAGAGAAGAGAAGAGAAGAGAAGAGAAGAGAAGAGAAGAG
>MU013849.1:0-11427 GCA_011075105.1 Heteronetta atricapilla
AAAGCCTTGCTGAAGTCAAGGTAGACCACATCCACAGCCTTTCCCTCATCCACCCAGTGCGTCACTTTGTCATAGAAGGAGATCAGGTTCGTCAAGCAGGACCTGCCTTTCATAAACCCATGCTGACTGGGCCTGATCGCCTCCTTGCCCTGCAAGTGCTGTGTGATGACTCGCAAGAGGATCTGCTCCATGAGCTTCCCTGGCACTGAGGTCAAACTGACAGGCCTGTAGTTACAGGACAGGATCTTCTGTGAAGTTATTTTATTCGCGATTGCAATAATGGGTGTCCTGCAAGCAGGATTGCAGAGTAAAAGTATATCATAACCTTATATTCACTCTTACCCAATGCTTGATTCCTCCCGTTTCATCTTGGTTGAGTACTACAAGTTCACAAGCTTCTTGATGCCTTTCTATACCATATATGTACAATTTTATTTGACCAACCATTCATTTCTCCTTTTTTTTTTCCTTCTTCTCTTGTGACTAGAGGGCCAGTGATTTTTACTGATTTCCCACTGCTCATCCTGTTTTACTTAGCTATCCTTGGGAGTCAGTCCTGTCCTGAAGGGCAGAGGGATCCAGGAAGGCTGGATGATCCTGAAGAAGGAAGTCTTAAAGGTGCAGGAGCAGGCTGTCCCCGTGTGCCCTACGATGAGTCGGCAGGGAAGAAGACTGGCCTGGCTGAACAGGGAACTTTTGCTGAGTGTCCGGGAGAAAAAAAGAGTTTATGTCCAGAGGAAGAAGGGACAGGCAATTCAGGGAGAGTACAAGAAAGTTGACAGCATATGCAGAGAAAAAATCAAGAAGGCTAAAGTCCAGCACAAGCTCAACCTGGCCACTATAGTAAAGGATAACAAAAAAATGTTTTTATAAATGTATTAACGAGAGAAGGGCCAAGGACAATCTCCATTCTTTACTGGACACAGGGGGAACATGACTAATGAGGATAAGGAAAAGGCTGAGGTTCTTAATCTCTTCTTTACACGTGTCTGTACTAGTCAGAGCACTTATCCTCAGGGTACTCAGCCTCCTGAGCTGGAAGTCAGGGATGGGGAGCAGAAGAAACCCCCCACAATTCAGATGGAAACAGTTAGAGACCTGTTGCTCCACCTGGACTGTCACAAGTCCATGGGGCCAGATGGGATCCACCTGAGGGTGCTGAGGGAGCTGGTGGACGTGATTGCCAAGCTGCTTTCCATCATCTATCAGCAGTCATGGTCATCTGGAGAGGTCTCAGATGACTGGAGGCTTGCTAATGTTATGCCCATCTATAAGAAGGGTCATAAGGAGGACCTGGGGAAGTACAGGCCTGTCATCACGACCTCGGTGCCAGGAAATGTGATGGAACAGGTCATCTTGAATGCGATCACACAGCATATGTGGGACAACCTGGGGATCAGGCCCAACCAGCATGGATTCATGAAAGGCAAGTCCTCCCTGACCAACCTCATCTCCTTCTATGACCGGGTAACCCACCTGGTGGTTGAGGGAAAGGCTGTTGATATAGTCTACCTAGACTTCAGCAAGGCCTTTGACACAGTCTGTCACAGTATTCTCCTGGAGAAGCTGGCAGCCCATGGCTTGGTGTGGTGGTTTTACTTGGGTGGGCGGCCAAGCTCCACCACAACCTCTCTCTCACTCCCCCTGCTTAAAGAGGAACAGGGAGAAAATACGATGAAAAGGGCTCAACGATTGAGATAAGGATGAGGAGATCACGCAGTAATTATCGTGATGGGCAAAACAGACTCAGCATAGGGAGATAGTAAGATATATTGCCTATTACTAACGAGCTAGAGAAGCGAGAAACAAAGGAAAGAGACCAAAAACACCTTCCCCCCCCCATCCACCCTCTTCCACCTCCTCCCCCAGAGCAGCACAGGGGAATGGGGGTTGCAGTCAGTCTATAGCACTTCATCTCAGCCGCTCCTTCTCGTTCACTCTCTTTACCTGCTCCAACATGGGGTCCCTCCCATGGGATGCAGTCCTTGCTGAACTGATCCATCGTGGGCTTCCCACAGGCATCAGCTCTTCAAGAACTGCTCGAGATATGGGTCTGTACCACGGGGTCTATCCCTCAGGACCAAACTGCTCCAACCTGGGTCCCCCACAGGCAGCAGCTCCTGCCAGGTCACCTGCTCCTGTGTGGTTTCCTTTCCATGGGCTGCAGTTCCGGCCTGGAATCTGCTCCAGCAGGGGTCTTCCACAGGCCACAGTCTTTGTCGATGCAGGTCCACTTGCTCCACCATGGTCTCCTCCATGGGCTGCAGCGTGGAACTCTGTTCTACCGTGGTACTCCATGGGCTGCAGGGGGACATCCTGCTTCACCATGGTCCTTACCACAGACCACAGGGGGATTTCAGCTCCGGCACCTGGAGCACCTCTCCCCTTCCTTCTTCACTGACCTTGGCACCTGCAAGGCTGTTTCTCACTCCTCTCACTCTCCCAGCTGCTGTGTGGCGCAGCGTTTTTTTTCCCTGTCTTAAATATGCTCTCACAGAGGCGCAAAACAACATCACTTTTTGGCTCAGCTCTGGTCAGCAGTGGGGCCCTTACCAAACATGGGGCAGCTTTGAGATCCTTCTCACAGAAGCCACCCCTATGGCCCCCTGCTACCAAAACCTTGCCACGTAAACCTGCTACACTTGGACAGGTACACTCTTTGCTGTGTTAAAAACTTGCTGGACAGCCAGGTCCAGAGAGTGGTGGTGAATGGAGTTAAAATCAGCTGGTGACCAGTCATGAGTGGTATTCCCCAGGGGTTGGTGTTGGGGCACATCCTCTTTAATAGCTTTATTGATGATTTATACGAGGGAATGGAGTGCACCCTCAGTAGGTTTGCAGATAACACCAAGTTGGGGGGAAGTGTCGATCTGCCGGAGAGTAGGAAGGCCCTGCAGAGGGACCTGGACAGGTTGGATCGATGGGCAGAGGCCAGTGGGATGAGGTTCAACATGGCTAAGTGCTGGCTCCTGCACTTTGGCAACAACAATCCTGTGCAACGCTACGGGCTTGGGGCAGAGTGACTGGAAAGCTGTGCAGGGGAAAAAGGACCTGGGAGTGTTGGTTGATGCTTGCCTGAACATGAGCTGGCAGTGTGCCCAGGTGGTCAAGACGGCCCATGGCATTCTGGCTCGTATCAGGAATAGTGTAGCCTGTAGGATCAGGGAGGTCATCGTCCTCCTGTATTCTACTCTGGTGAGGCCGCATGTTGAGGACTGTGTACAGTTTTGGGCCCCTCAGTACAAGAAGGACATCGAGGCATGTCCAGAGAAAGGCTACGAAGCTGGTGTAGGGTCTGGAACACAAGTCTTATGATGAGCAACTGAAGGGACTGGATTTGTTTTGTCTGGAGAAGAGGAGACTCAGGGGAGACATTATTGTTCTCTATAACTACCTGAAAGGTTGTTGTTGGGTGCTGACCGTTAGCCTCTTCTCACAGATAGCTAGCGATAGCACTAGAGGGAATGGCCTCAAGTTGTGCCAGGGGAGGTTCACGTTGGAAATTAGGAAACATTTATTCTCAGAAAGAGTAGTTAGGCATTGAAAGGGTTGCCCAGGGATGTGGTGGAGTCACCATCCCTGGGGGTGTTTGAGGTTAGACGTGGTGCTTAGGGACATGGTTACACTGGTAGTAGGGTGATGGTTGGATCAGATGACCTTGGAAGTCTTTTCCATGTGGTGGTGTGAGAGAGCGGTTGTGGTGTTCAGTTGCCTAACATGGTCAAACCACCACACTTTATGATTCTATGATTCTACTCTAGAGAGTTCAGTAAAATCCACCTGTACACACCTGAAGGGTCGAATTCCTGGTTCTCGCCCCCCTTGGGGATGACTGTGGGTGATTCTCCTATTTACCTTTTGACATACTACACAACTCCTGTATACTTGTTTAGCCAAAGTATATATCCCCGCACACACACATTTCTGTAGCAGAATGTCACACATTGCTTGAACTCCCCAATAACTCCCTTGATGTAAAATAGCTAATATTTGCCTCATTAGTGCTTTAGTCAGCATTTCTCTCCCATCATGGAGTATCCATTTTCCTTCGGACTCTGTGGCTCCTAATTCCTTAAAAACTTCTCTCTCTTTTTCACTAAATATCTGTTATTCTGGTGGGGAGGGTACTTCAGGTATAAGATAATCTATAGTGATTTCTGATTGCAAGGCCGCCTTCTGGGCTTTTTTATCCGCCACACGGTTCCCTTGGGCAGTGACCGAATTCTCTTTCTGGTGCCCTTTTACATGCACTGTTGCTAATCCAGTGGGTAATAATAAATTATCTAGGACTTGCTTTAGAATCATAGAATCATTAAGGTTGGAAAAGACCTCCAAGATCATCTGGTCCAACCATCACCCTACTACAGAGGAGGGCCACAAAGATGATCAGAGGGCTGGAGCACCACTCCTATGAAGAAAGGCTGAAAGAGCTGGGGATGTTCAGCCTGGAGAAGAGAAGGCTTTCAGGATACCTCATTGTGGCCTTTCAATACTTAAAGGGTTCTTATAAAAAGGATGGAGAGGGACTCTTTACTTGTGTAGATAATGATAGGACAAGGGGGAATGGTTTTAAACTGAAAGAGGGGAGATTTAGATGGGATGTTAAGAAGAAATTCTTTACTCAGGGAGTGGTGAGGCACTGGAACAGGTTGCCCAGAGAATTTGTAGGTGTGCTATCCCTGGAGGTGTTCAAGACCAGGCTGGATGGGGCCCTGGCAAACCTGATCTAGTGGGTGGTACCCCTGCCTATGGCAGGGGGGTTGGAACTAGATGATCTTTAAGGTCCCTTCCAACCCAAGACATTCTATGATTCTATGTCCCTAAGCACCATGTCTAAACTCACCTTAAACACACCAGGGATGGTGACTCCCTGGTCACCACTTCCCTGGGGCAATCCGTTCCAATGCCTGACTACTCTTTCTGAGGAAAAAATGTCTCCTAATTTCCAACTTAAACCTCCCGTGGCACAACTTGAGGCCATTCCCTCTAGTCCTATCACTAGTAGGTAGATTTAAATACTTATTAGTTTTGGTCGATCACTTGTCAGGGTGGGGGGGGGAGCTTTCCCTTCAATATCTGCTACTGCAAACACAGTAGCTTAGGTAATTTTAGAACAGATAATTCCCAGGTATGGAATCATTGAAAATATTGTCTCTGATCAAGGAAGTCACTTTACGTCACAAATATTGCAAGGGCTAATGCAGACTCTAGAAATTAAATGGGAATTTCACACTGCTTGGCATCCTTCCTCTTCTGGAAGGGTGGAGTGGATTAACCAGACAGTAAAGAAGCAATGTAGTCTGTCAAATATGGTATTCTAGAATCTAATGCTACTGGATTTATTACTGGGCTTCCAATGAGGGGTTTGCACTATAATTAATGTCGGTTTCTGTATGTATATATAGACAAAGGGACGAATTAAGACTGATGTTAAAAATATTTGGGAGAAAACTAAGATCTTACATGAGGTGGCCCAAGATGACGCTTACAGTGGATTTAGAGACATTTGGGAAAAATTGATCTCGTGGTTTTCTGGATGGGACTGGCTCAAGCAACTATTTCTTAGTATTCTAGTAATAATGGCATTGTGTATATGTCATCCCCCATAATATCCAAAGAAAAATATCCAAAGAAAAATATTGTGCCTTGAGGTGGGTAAAACTCAAGAGTGGGGGATGTGAAGAGGTACAAAAACAACAATAAGTATGAAAAGAAAAGGTGGGAATTGTGAGAATTAAAGCTGTGTTTTTTCAGTGGAAAATTCTGCTAACCTTGCATATTCAAAAGTGACTGTGCAGGCAAAACAGTGGCATAACAGGGGGGGAGTATGTGACGCAGATAAGGGGCCAGTGTCCCACTGTCCCACCATAAGGAGGATGGCTAAGAAAAACAAGACAAGCAGTGCAAAATCAGTAAAAACAAAAACTCACAGGCCCTCTAATTACAAGAGAAGAAGGAAAAAAAAGGGGGGAAAAGAAGAAATTAAAGTTTGGTCAAATAAAATTGTACATATATGGTATAGTAACAAATGTTGAGTAGGTTGTGAACCTGTAGTACTCAGCTAATGAGGAAACAGGAGAGGAATTAAGCATCAGGTAATAGGGGATATAAGGTTATGACACACTTCTGCTGTGCACTTCTGCTTGCAGGACTCCCACCATTGCAGCCTCGAATAAAAATGCTACTTCACTGAGATCATTGCCTGAGCCTGTGTTATTGGCTGCAGATGGTTTCTCATAATGACAATGTTGCTGATGGCATTTATTTCATTGATAAATAACTTCATTCCATAATTCTGATGTTTTTGTGTTAGAATTTTGAGTTGTAGAATTGTGTTTTATTTGAAAAAAATCTATAACAAGGCAGAAATTTTATAATAGCAGGTTGTGCAATTATTAAGTTATATAGTAAAAAGATTTTGTGGGGATTTTTTTTTTTTTGAGATGATCTTTAAACTATACAATAGTTTAAGTACAAGTTTAAGTTAGTTGTTTTTTGGCGATTCTCTCCCCCATCCCACTGTGAGTGAGAGAAGGGCTGTGTGGTGCCTAGCTGCCTACTGGGTTACACCCCAACAATGACGGTAGTTTGGAAAAGGGAGCACCCAGCAGTTTTCCTACTTTTTCATTAATGAATGGTACACCTGCATGTTAGTTTGCAGACAAATTAATCTTGTTCACAAGAACAATGTTTTGCTTACATATTTGTTTTTTGTACATACATATCAACAAATTGTCATACAACACACACACACAAAAAGTTTCATTCATATATTTGAGTAAATATGAAGGCAGACAGGGCTTGCTTGTAACCAGGTGGTTGCCTTTTCATTCTTTCTACAGGATTAGTCAAATTTCTATAAGAAAACTAATGTAAAATTTTCTTTAGCAAATCAGAAGAACTACAGTTGCTTTCTCCTAACACATCTGCAAATTAATAAAATGTATTAAGAACATTTAAGGCTATATAAATACAAGAGAACATTATATATATATATACACAAACATACACATTTATATGTACATATCAATGAAACAATTACTACTGTACGTTAATCATCATGCTAATATCTAAAAGTTCAGGTGCATGAGAAAAGCAATAAATTATGGAAGAACATCTTTAAATAAAAACATACTGTAATAAAAAACATTAGATTCAATCTAGCAAGTTTAGACAAAAATAAGGTTTCATATAAACCGTAAATAGTAAGGATTTCAATCAATTCAGCAAAGTTGTTAGGTTACAAGTTTACTATGTGGACTGAGACTACAGATGAAGAACAAAGAAAATGGTTAAGTTTCAATAGGAAATATGATAAAAAACCTTTATCTAAAACCATCAGGGGCAAGCACTCATTATAAGTTAATAAGCAGAAACTGATAATATAACAATTACGTGAGGTCAGAAGTCAAATGCGAGTCAAAGGCTTCTAACCTCTTGGGCCATAAACAGTGTCCTGGTTTTGGACAGGAGAGAGTTAATTTTCCTCCTGGTAGCTGGTATGATGCTGTGTTTGGGGTTTAGGATGAGAATAATGTTGATAACACACTGATGTTTTACTTGTTGCAGAGTAGTGCTTTCACTATGCCAAGGACTTTTGAGCTTCTTGCTCTGTCCTGCAAGTGGGCAGGCTAGGGGTGCAGCAGGAGGGGACAGAACAAGGACAGCTGATCCAAACAGGCCAAAGGGGTTTCCATACAATCTGATGTCATGCTAAACAATACATAGGGGTGGCTAGCTGGGATGGGGGGGTTGGCTGCTTGGGGATAGGCTGGGCATTGGTCAGCGGGTGGTGAGCAATTGCATTCTACATCACTTGTTTTGTACACATTATTAGCAGTAGTACTATTATTATTATTATTTTATTTTATTTTCTATCCTAATAAAGTGTCTTTATCTCAACCCACAAGCTTTCTTTTTTTTTTTTTTTTCCAGTTCTCTCTCCCATCACGCTGAGGAAGGGGGGGGAGGTGAGCAAATGGCTGTATGTTGCTTAGCTGCTGGCCAGGTTAAACCATGACAGTCTTTTTGATCATTAACGTGGGGCATGAAGGCTTAAGATAATGACAAATCTAACCAGAGCATGTTAAAACAAAGTCAAAGGACTTGCACAAGATATACAGTTTCCAGGAATAAAATATCAAGATGAATGTAGTGAAATCCCAAGAAATGTGATCAACAAAATAACAGTGTAGTGGGTTTACATGGCAAGGTTTTGGTAGCAGGGAGCCATAGGGGTGGCTTCTGTGAGAAGAATCTAGAAGCTGCCCCATGTTAGATAAGGGCCCCACTGTTGGACAGAGCCAGGACAATAAGCAATGTTGTTTGCACCTCTGTGAGAGCATATTTAAGACAGGGGAAAAAAAAACAAACTGCTGCCACACAGCAGCTGGGAGAGAGAGAGGAGTGAGAAACAGCCTTGCAGACGCCAAGGTCAGTGAAGAAGGAGGGAGAGAGGTGCTCCAGGCATCAGAGCTGAAGTCTCCCGAGGCCTGTGGTGAGGACCATGGTGAAGCAGGCTTTCCCCCCTGCAGCCCTTGGAGTATCGTGGTGGTACAGGGTAATTATTTCTCTTTTGTGATGTAAGTCAAGTTTGTGAAGATTGTGATGATTGTAAAGTGAGAGAATATTGTCATTATTCTTAAATATGCTTTTCACAGAGGCGAGGGGTGGAATGTAGTGGGTTTACATGGCAAGGTTTTGGTAGCAGGGGGCCATAGTGGTGGCTTCTGTGAGAAGGATCTAGAAGCTGTCCCATGTAAGATAAGGGACCCACTGCCAAGCCAGTAAGTGATGTTGTTTGTGCCTCTGTGAGAGCATATTTAAGACGGGGGAAAAAAACCAAACAAACAAACAAAAAAAACCAACCACCTGCTGCCACACAACAACTGGGAGAGAGAGAGAAGTGAGAAACAGCCTTGCAAGCACTAAGGTCAGTGAAGAAGGAGGGAGAGAGGTTCTCCAGGCGTCAGAGCAGAAGCCTCCTGCGGCTTGTGGCCTATGGCTCCACCAACTAGCAAAAAAGAAAAACAAACTTTCCTTGGAGTCATGTTTTTTTTGAGAATGCACATAGCAAACTGCAGTCTGATTGTAAGCTCGTTCTATGGAACAGGAGAGGAGAAAACAGTTGTGAAGGAAGCTACTAACAAGCTATTCAACTTTCTGGGAAAACAGGGCTTGGGAGTACTGAAAAATAAATTACAATATGTAGAAAGAGAAGTCAGGTATTTAAGCCATCTAATATCTGAGGGAAAACGATGAATAAATCCAGAGAGGATTCAGGGAATTGTTGAAAACTAAGAAAACTAAAAACTTTTAAGAGAAAGCGTTTTTTTAAGGAATCAGGAGCCACGAAGTCTGAGGGAAAATGGATACTCCATGATGGGAGAGAAATGCTGAATAAAGCACCAATGAGGCAAATATTAACTGTTTTTACATCAAGAGAGTCATTGGGAGGTGCAAGCAATGCGTGATGTTGTGCTAAGAAAGTATGTCTGCGTAGGAATATACACTTCAGTGAAGCAAATATGCAGAGGATGTACCATATGTCAAAAGGTAAAGAAAAAGGTCATCTGTAACCCACCTAAAGGGGGATGGGAGCCAGGGATTCAACCTTTCCAAAGTATACAGGTAAACTTTACTGAGTTACCTAAAGTAGGGAGACTTAAGTACTTGTTTGTCCTAATTGACCACGTGACTGGATGGGTGTAAGCTTTCCCCTCGGTATCTGCCACTGCGAACACGGTGGCTAAGGTATCACTGGAGCAAATAGTCCCTAGATATGGGATAGTTGAAAACATTGATTCAGATCAAGGAAGTCATTTCACTTCACAAACACTGCAAGGGTTAATGCAGGCCTTAGAGATTGAGTGGGATTTTCATACCCCCTGGCACCCCTCCTCTTCTGGGAAGGTGGAGCGAATGAACCAGACATTAAAGAAGCAATTAACCTTAATAGTGTTATAAACCCAACTTCCTTGGGTAAAATGCTTACTCCTACAGGTTCAAACAGCACCAAGAAAGGATATAGGAATTTCACCATATGAGATGCTGTTCGAATTGCCCTATCTGGGCAGAAGGGATGAGATACCACAATTTGAAATGAGAGAGTTTTCTTGAGAACTATATTCTGGGGTTGTCCTCTTCTTTGTCATCTCTCAGGACCTGTGGGCTGTTGGCTCAAACCCCACCTTTGGAATTCCCCATTCACCACCATCACCCAGGAAACTGGGTCCTGATTCGGACTTGGAAAGAATCAGCTCTGGCCTGAATGGGAAGGACCACTACTAACCACTGAAACAGCCATAAGAACTGCAAAAAAAGGTTGGACTCCCTATACTCGAGTGAAGGCATCCGTCGACCCTAGTACCTGGGAAGTTGTTCCTACAGAAGGCTTGTTGGAAGTTGAAATCGAAGAGAAAAATCTCATAGTGGACTCTGAGCGGGATAAAAGCTTACAATTGTAAACTAACCTCTTATTTTCACAGGTAACTAATGAGTGTGAGTTGCGATTGGGAGAAAGGACTGGCCTATAGCGAATCGAAGTGCTCCCAAGGGGTTTTTGTTCTAGTAGTAGTGTACGTATATCTTATTCTTTGTATTGATAATTATTTGGAAACCTAAGGGTTAAAAATAATGACAGGGAAAAATCAAATACTAATTTTGTTTCTAGTGATTGTAGGCCTCAGAGAAGGCCTTGGTCAATTGGCAAATTGGAAAAGGCATGACCAGATAATAGCAAAGACAGGATACCCCATCAAAATATGGGTGAATGTGACAGAGGGTTATGTACCACAATCTGTCACATTTGATACTTGTGAGGTGTTAGTTTGTGGAGATTTAAATGCCCAACGACAACTGAGCAGAGAGAACAAATAACTGGGAGAGACCCAACAGCCAGACTGAGAATAGCTCTATGGAAACGATCCTCTATTGCCATCAGAGAAAGGGAGAAACTCAAGGAGAAAACAGGAGGCCCTCTTGGAAATGCGGCAGTTCAAACATCTGAGATTGAAACAGGGTATGGGGATGTGAATGCCTAGATAGAATGGGTCAAGTATACTGTCCAGAGTCTCAACCATAGTAATTGCTATGCTTGTGCCTCGGGACGACCGATTGCCCAGATAGCGCCCTTCCCACTAGGGTGGTCCAAGGATCCCAAGGGGATGCGATGTATGATTGCATTGTACCAACAAAAGACTGCCTGGGGAAATGAGGTCTGTAAGTCTCTCTCTTTGCTGTTCCTTGCGTGATAGCAATATCAGGGTTCTCCCTGCATTCTCTACAGCTATAGGTAACTGTCCTGGTTTCAGTTAGGACAGTTATTTTTCCTCTTAGTAGCTGGTAGGGTGCTATGTTTTGGATTAGGATGAGAAGAGTGCTGATAACATGCTGATGTTTTAATTGTTGCAGAGCAATGCTTACACT